>VZTO01012857.1:0-55164 GCA_013400615.1 Syrrhaptes paradoxus
CAGGGACAGAATAAGCTCATTCTCCAGTGAGTGTGTGCATATTCTACAGAACAGGGAATGAAGTCTTGTTGCCTGGCACTAAAAGATAAATAAATGCACTTCAGCAAACATCATCTCATCCTCAGGGGCTAAGTAATTTAGGATTTGTTCAAGAAGAGGAAGTCTTTCATCCTAAGTAATTGCTTCTTACACATTCATCACCAAAAGACCTTTCAAGATGGGTAGAAATATTTTAAAAGGAAATAGAAGTGGTGATGGAGCCAGCAACAACAGCAGCCAAGTTATTAAGTTTTATTGCATTTGCTGTGTTGATCATGAACTGCCCAAAGCTTATGCAAATTGTACCTCCACCTCTTACGTATTGCTGCCTTATGCTAGATACTGTGCTGGAATCTAGAGAATATTATTGCAGTAAATTACTTCAGGCTAGACAAAGTTCATCTCTCTTAGATCTGATATGTTAAATCAGGATCTAAAGCTCACTGAAAAGGCACAGAAAACAGATGCTTCTTACAACAGTATTACGTAAATTTTGCAGTTTCTGTGCTGGAATTAAGTAGGAATTTGACATAAAGTCAGTAATTACAATTAACAGTTAAAGAAAGGAACCTACAGCCTCCTTCTGAAACACCCACATACATTTGTTACAAACAATTAGTCCTGTTTTTCCCACACATTGTAATTTCTCAGTAAAATTAATTTCCTCACTTAACCTTTAGGTTTCCTTCTCCTGTTAGAAATTCCGAGTAGCCTGCATCAGTAGCTAGCAGACCTACAAACTGCATTGTGGGCCGTTGCTGAATAAATGCTTCTACAGCTTTATCCGTAACATGTTTTCTTCCAGAAATATCCAAAGACACAAGATTAGGCAAGATATCTTTCTGTTCCAGCAAACGAAGTGCTATGTCTGATGTGAACTGTTTGTCATCTGAAATATCAAGGTGATTCAGGTATTTTAGTTCTCTTATAACATCCAGAATCTGGGTTGTGGTCATTTTCAAGCATTTCAGGTGGTGCATGGTCAAAGACTTGAGTCGGTCTTTGCAGGTGAGTAGTGCTGTTATGTCAGTGACAGAGGTGTTCGATATATCCAGACTTTCTAATCTAGGAAGTGAAGCAACATCTGCCAAGTCCTCATTGTAGAACAGAACATTGGTGATACTCAATGCACGAAGCCCAGACAACTGACTGAAGCACCTCTCATACGGGTCTTCCAAAGAAAGAGTTAGTGAGTTCAGCACAAGGCATTGCAGATTTTGTTGGATCCATTTATTGCTGCCAAGTCCACTTATAATGTCTGTGATTGTTATATCTGCATTCACCCCAGTAGCATCAAGTTCTACTAGCTTGTGATGGCAGAATGCTTTCCGGAAAGCCACGGCAGAGATTTTTGCTTTCTGGATGCACGCTCGTTTCAAACGCATCTGGTTGCCTCGGAAGATGCCCACAGTTCCATCATTCAGAAGCCCTGTTGGAAAACAGCATTAGTGCTTGGCTCAAGTGTTACAGAACATCACTTTTATTTTGAGAACCCAAAAGGTATGAAGCGTTAACAAAGAAAATTAATTGCAAATTAGTTTTTCTTGGATCATTACCCTACTGATCCTGAAATTTTATATTTGGGATTCCATTTTAAGATTATGATCTCACTTTCGGAAAATTCTAGGTTTAAGAACAGGACAGATAAATTAAGATGTAGTATACACACATTACCTGTTTGGTTCAAAACATGGAACACAATAAATAGAAAGTGGATAGGATTGAAAAACATTCAGATTACTGCCTGCATTTTCTGGGTTTTCTCACTGAGCTGGTTAGAAATGTGCTAAAGACACTGTTCTGTTAACCTCAAGATAGTACCAGCAATCAATGACCAGTTCTCATCTTCCTTGAACTCAACTGAATAATTCAGTATTTGATTGAATTCATAAGTAGGATCAATACACTAAACTAAGCTAATTAAATTCTTCTATATATCCCTCATGAAGAATGTAGGAGTGTTGCTCAGAAACAAGTTGAATGTGAGAAAAAAACCTAAGAAGGGATTCAAAGAGGAGAAGGAAGAGGACCAGGAAAGGATGGGAAGGAAACACAACAATCTTGTTGAGATTATTATCATTTTGCTTTGTAGCAAGAAGACTGCATGAGTAGTCTTTTCTTGCAGCATACTGGCAACATCCTAACTGAAATCATACATTTAGTTCCACACACAGGACTATCTAAAACCCATTGAAAACACCAAGATTTCTTATTTGTATCTTATCGACAGAAGGTTTACTGCTTTATAGAAAGCCATGAGAAGGGTATGGTTACACAAGAGCGCACACAAAAGGAGTGGGAAGAACATGTCCTGGTTTCACTCTAGAGGGTTATAAATGTCAACACGCCTGGTTTTTATCTCCTATCTTCTAGCATACTGAACATAGAAAAGAAACTCAAAATGCAATGTATGTGAATAAAAACATAATCGCCAATACAGTTTGGATTTAAGTCACAAACTAGTAATTGCCATCGGTGACGAAATCAAATTAATACTAGTATTTGCAGACCTTTCTAAAGAGCAAATGGTTTAGGCATTTCTGACCAAGTAGCTGGGGCATTCCTCTTTTGCAGAGGAAGCAAAAATATGGGGTCAAACAACTGGTACCCAGCAGACAAAGTAAATGTGATAAATTATTATAATTTGAAGTATTGCTAAATTACTTCTTAATTTTTGCTCATGTTTTCATTTAAGGATTGAGGTTAGGCTCTCTCACTGGCCTGCCTCAGCCACACCCTGTTTATCTGACATACACTTCTTTCCCTCCTGCACTCTGACACAGTGTTTGTGATGTTTCAGTGTCTGAACTGCCTTAAACACCGCTAGCACTGGTAGTAAATTTCTGTTAATTCCATTTCCCTTAATCTGATTTCTCAGGACTACTCTAAATAATTACTTACCAGAAAGTAATGTACATTGAAGATGAAAAGTTTTTGAGTTTGCCTTTTTTTAGGACCATCCCTTCTGTTACATCTCACTAGAACAACTTGAGAAAACTAAAACACCAGAATTTGCACAATAAGATCCAATCAAATCTGCACCTATAGGATAGGGCACTTGGTCTATGTAATTTTTCTAGTTTCACATCTCACCTCTAGTCTCCAGAATGGTTCTCCTGCTTCTTCTCTATGGTAGTCTATACATTCACTCTTTTCATGCCAAGAAGCTTTTATTGACACAACATTGCTTTTTATCATGTTTAAAAGCAAGCAAAGGAGAGGGCAGCCCTCTCTTCAAAGATGTGCTGACAGAGTATATGATAGGCCAATACATAAAGCATAAGAACACCACAATGTGGTTTTCACAGATGTTTACACTACTCTTGAAACCCACTGCTTTCGAGCAAATAATTCCACTTCAACAAAAGTGCTAGAAGATATGAGAAACTATTTTAATGAAAATCACACGATTACCTCCTAGTTTAACCACTAGGACACACAGTAAAGAAAATTAAATTAATTGCAAGACATATTGAAATATTTAAGTGTTGCTAGAAGTAGTAGAATAAATATATACTTTTTTTAGTGATTTAAAGAAGATATGTTAAAAAATGCTCACTTAAAGGAACATTAAATTAAAACCATAAACCCAAGTCTAATGACTTTCTGTTTAGAACTATCTATATGGCAATGCAACATTCAGCTGAAGCTGTGGAAAAGCGAAAATAACAGAAATTCTCTATAAAGAGATTAAGGAACACAGTTTTAACAGCTGCAACAGCAGATTATACTAGAAAATAGACTAGAACACATTCCAGTAAAGCATTTTCAGTGATGACCCACAAATAATTCTTTTTACCATGAAATGCCATCGTCTGCAGCAATCGATCGGCCACTTCTTGAGGAAACATTCCTGGCTCCTGCAAGCACAGTGTTCCATCTTGCCTTTCCGTGCAAAACTTCTCTAGGTTGGCAGTCAGGAAATTCAAACAGATATCAAGCAAAGAATAAGGAGAAGCTTCCTCCTGTCATATGCAGAACACAAGGAAACAAAGGAGATTGCATCAAATCATTCTCTCTGCCTATGAACCTTCCATTACTCTATAATGTTGGTGTGAGACAAATCGTTTTTTTGATCTGATTCTCATTGGAATTGGGAAATATTACAAAAGGAGATGTCTCCCTTAGAGTCAGCAGAGTCCGGCCACACAACAGAGAACTGGCCAAACTGATGGGCAGCCGCCTCCCCCAGTCACCTCCAGAACCACATCCAGTCTGGTCTGTTGTGCTTGAGCCCTGCTTGTCTTCGCAGAGAAAGAAAAGTAATTCTTGATAAGATCATTTGAATTTATTAAGTCTACTTGGAATTAATCAATCAAGCCAGACTGAAAGAAGACTTTAAAATAGTTTAAATCAAGAAGTAAAAATTGATTTAAACTCTCATTTAAGTTAACCCATATTAGAAGTCTACAACCAACCCGCATTAGAAATGCAGATGAAATTCATATATTGTTAGGAGCAATTCTTGAAACTGAAAAGGGCAGCTAAAAGAAACTCGAACTATTTTCATTCCAAATTTTGTGCAGCAATAGAGCAACAACTACTACAGTATTCCTTCTGATTATAGATAGCAATTTTCTCCTTTTTACACTAAGCACCTGGAAATCATCTATAGTAGAACCCTGGGCACAAAGGACAAAGCAGTATATAAACTTGAACTTTTCCTTCAGAGTCTGAGGTTGTACATTGATATACAAAAATCTCAAAGGTTTTTTTATTCAACATCTAATAATAGCCTACTGTTTAAAGCCACACAGATAAATCAACATGAAGAATGACTCGCAGCACTGTGAATCATCCCCAGCACTACACAAAAGAAGGCCAAGTGACTGGTACACCCTCCCCCAGATAATTTTGAAAATAACAGCATCAACTGGTGCCAGATCTCATCTGTAGGAAAAACTGTAGCTTGCCTTTTATACTGAAAGTTCTGGATAATTTCACCTTTCTTTCCTAGCTCATTTAACTTCTCTTCTGCTGCTTCATTTGCCTAATATGCTCATCACAGAAGTACAGAAATATATAAAAGGTTATATAGAGGAAATATAAAGAAAATGAAACCAGTAAGTCTTCTAAAATAAGGTGCATATATTTGAAGACTGGGAGGTGCCACATTAGGGCAAAGATGGAATGGAGCTTATCATTAATGAATCATGTATTGACAAGAATTGGAGACTGCAGTTTAATAGCTCCTGAAGACTTCACTACAGGTTTGGAAACTGTAAACTCCAAATTATTCAAATACAAGCTCCTTCTGCAGCCAACACCTTTGACTCAATTTTGCTAAGTGCTTAATTTTTATTTTTTGTTTAAAGGTTGATGATTACACTTTATTGTTGAAGAAACAGGAGTTACTTTGTGATGCAACTTGCTCACTTTATCAGAAAACAGCAATTTTGGCTGCCTCCAATGTCAAGCTGCTATGAAAAGGAAGGACAGAATTTGGAACTCTGAACATCTTTTGTTTCTTTACAATGTGCAACAATGCCTCAAGTAATTCCAACAAGAGAAGACAACCAAGTGTTTAAAAATAGGACATCATTTAAGGGGAAAAATTTGTTTTGAACCTGAAATTAATACACACACTCAGGACTCGTATGACATCTCCCGATTCAAAGAAAAAAAAACCACAATCCTTACTCATAAAGGCATATGAAAATTATTCCCACTAAAGCAAAGACATCCTCATCTCCCATTAGATCTTGTGCTTCTAATTTGATCCTTAAATATGACAAAAACAGAATACTGCCTCTCTTCACTCCTTCTGGCACTTGTTCCATAATTTCTGCCAGAAAAGCTAAAACACTTTTATATATCAGTGAGCAAACTCCAACAAGAATTTTTAGCCTTGCAGATAGGCCACTAGCATATGACTCAGAAAAGTATTTTTTCAGCCAGTACCTCTAACTGGCTAATCTGTAATTTGGAGATATTAATTTTCATATAAAGTAATCACTTTGGAAGTCCATACAGGACATCTCCATGCAATAAAGGAACAAAATCCACAAGCACGGATCAATTACACTGGCAAACACCACAGGATCATTTTTATTAACTCCACTTATACCAGTTGTAGGAGACGTTTCTAATGTTACTTCAACTTATTGCTAAAAGGCTGAAGAAACACACCTAATGAGGACACCTGAGGTAACCTGGGTACACAGGTGAAACATTTTTATCTGTATCTAATAAAGTCTCTCGACAAGCATCGTAAAAACAATTTCCTAGACTGCCTGCTACTGAAATAGAACAGGTTGAATGCTGTCTATAAACCTTTTATGGGAGCTAGTGGCATTCCTTTTTCAACTTCTCTTTAAGAGAATACTGCCCAGTTAAAGACCTCAGAGTAGAAGTGTTCAGTTGTATTTAAACTCTTAGAAGGTTAGGATTTAAGTGGCTGCTTTCTCCAGCTATGCTTTTGAATGTTAACTTGAAAACAAACCTAGCATTTGTTTTCAGCTCATTTCCCTTTCTGGTTCTAATACTCTAACGAGATGCTGTAAATGTGTGTCAACCACAGTGCAGAATTTTTTTTAATTATTTAATAAAGATCATCAGCAATATTTGATTAGAAGTTTTATTCTGTATGTTTGACTTTCTTAATTATCTGATACTTCCATGTAACGTCAGTTTCTTTCATTCTATCAAATTAAATCCCTGTCCAGAAAATAAATATAAAAATAAATTCCCTAAAGCACAAAATTATGCATTATGTGATACAAGTCTGAGTGTCTTCATTAGCTAAAACACATATTGTAGAAGTAATGCAACACACCTAAAACCAACTAGCTTATGGAATAGTACAAAAAGTAGAACAATTGCATTTAGATGGGCTTTTTACGGCTTATTTAAATTAATTCTTTTAAAAAGTTAACTTTATAAGTGCTTAATATAACCAAGGCAAACAAACAAACAAAAAAGCATCCAGCGGTGTGAGGGGGGAGCAAACTGCATGGCTACTGGCATCTAACAGTAATCCAATACTCTGGTGGACTGAAATGCAATACCTACGTCAACACGATGTTCCCCAGTTGGGCTTATACTCGCACACTAGTGCAGTTGGAAAGGCTCTCACAGAGAACGCTGTCCTCCATATTTTCTTTTAAAAACTCCTTGAGTCGACTTTAAATATTGCTAGAATATATTTAACCTATCTTTCACAATGCAGTTAAAAAGAAAAAATAGCATAAGGGAACATACTAAAGAACTTGGAAAAAGTTACTGAATCTTAAACCCAACATTATGCCTAGATTAACTGGGTGAGTGCGAGTATCAAAACAAAATCCTGGTCCTTTGGGGAAGCATCACCACACAACCACTTGCTTATACAAAAATAACTGAAAAAAAGAGACAGGTTTAACTGGTGTTTTCCATCAGTAATTGCAATCTAACTTCGCACAAAAAGTAAACTCCACTGCTGTGTGGGCCTTTTCCACTACAGGTATTATGATCCTACTAACTCCACCCTGAAAGATTCAGTTACTTCTGGCTTTCTATCTCAGACTCATTAAAAGTCAAATCTTTTTTTCCATAGGTAGTTTTTAATTTTTTACCCCTAAGTAAACCAGTATAAAACATTGGAATTCAAATACCAATTTCAGCTCTAACAGAACCACTTCTATGATGTACTCCCCAATTTTTATACCTAATTGCAGACTGAGAATGACAAAACGCAAATGTGTAGGGTCTCTGTATGCCCCACCAAGCCCATCTGCTTTTTTTCTCTTAGAAATCTCGAAGGAGAAGATGGGGTACACGATAAGGGACTTTTCAAATCATGGCAGTTATTTCTGTCAAAAAGTTAGCAGGAAAATAAGAGGTAATTTAGAGTGTTAATCTTCGGTCTCAGACATACTGTGCTTCTCACTGTTCTCTACCTCTCCACAGCCCCAACACTTTCTTCCAATGAACATTCTTAAAGTGATCAAAAAATAGGAACTCAATTAACAGTCATCAAAATTCTTCTGAGCAATAATAAAGGAAAGGCAGTGAAAAATAAAGAGTTCTGTGATTTATGTTATGAATAAAGCTTTATGGTTATTCTACTTAAATGAAATGGAATAAAACAGATGTAGGCAGTTTATTAACCAGACTCCAGAGTCCAAAACTCAAATTTAACATTAACTATTCTGGCACAAGTGGGAACATACTAATTGAAACTGCTAGTGATACAGAGTTGGCAGAGATCACAAGAGGTCTAAAATTAAATAGTGCCACATTAAAACTACATAGTAAGGACATGTATTTCAAGAGTAGTATCAATAACTTCAATACATCAATTAGAAACAACTGGAGAGAAGAACCTGAATGGTTTGTTTAACCACAAGAAAACAATGTGAAGCTGCCCAAGAAGGTATTAAGAGAAGCATCAAGCAAAAATAAGGAAGTATTGTATCATTTTCAAGACACCTGGGAGATCTCACGGGGCTATTTATGTTAAGAGATCTCTGCACCATTTCAAGTTGAACATAACAGCTACTAGAATGCTCTGTGGGAAAAAAGCATATTAGGAGTAGGAAACAAAAACATCTTTTCTCAGCCTAGCAGATCAAAGGTGAGAGATATGAATGCTGTCTATAAATACAGCAGAGTGAATAAAAACTATAGAAGATAAAAATCTATTAAGGTGAAGCACAGTGCCAGCATGGCAACAAAGGTGCATAGGAATGCCATGAATTGGAATTTTAACATAAATTTAAATGTCAGTACATAGCTTCAAAACACCAAACAAGGAAGTTTTACCCTAGTCTGCTGAATAGAACAGCAGGCACAAAAAGGTACCTACTTTTAAAATAAAGATCAAAAACATTATTAGGGGATTAATTTATGTTTTTGATAACAAGGGATGAGACTAAATAACGCAGGAAGATCCTGCTAGCCCTTTAAAAGCACGCTCATCCCTCAAACAGGAGCAATCAAAACAGCACCCATATGTTTAGCTCCAAGTCCTGTCTGTAACAGAGAAAGGCTGTTTCTCCACCACCCGTTCTGGCCAGCTTTGTGCTGTAAGAGCACACTACTACACATAAGATAGATGTGGTGGGCTGACCCTGGCTGGGCACCAGGTGCCCACCAAAGCTGCTCTATCATTCCCCTCCCCAGCTAGACAGGGAAGAGAAAAACATAACGAAAGCATTGTGGGTTGAAATAAGGACAGAGGTCAGTCATTCACCAATTACAGTCACAGGCAAAACAGACTTGACTTGGGGAAAAAATAATTTATTACCAATCAAATCAGAGTAGGATAATGAGAAATAAAACCAAATCTTCCCCCATTCCCCCCTTCTTCCTGGGCTTAACATTGCTCCTGATTCTCTACCTCCTCCCAGACAGCAGTGCAGGGGGACGGGGAACAGGGGTTGTAGTCAGTCCATCACACCTTGTCTCTGCTGCTCCTTCCTCCTTGGGGGGAAGACTCCTCACACTCTTCCCCTGCTCCAGCGCGGGGTCCCTCCCAGAGAGGCCGCCCTCCGCAAACCTCTCCAACACAAGTCCTTCCCGCAGGCTACAGCTCTTCATGAACGGCTACAACATGGGTGCCATCCACAGAGTGCAGTCCTTCAGGAACAGACTGCCCCACCGTTACCCTCCGTGGCTGCAGGGCACAGCTGCCTCTCCACGATCTTCACCATGGGCTGCAGGGGAATCTCTGCTCCGGTGCCTGGAGTACCTCCTCCCAGTCCTTCCTCACTGACCTTGGTGTCTGCAGAGTTGTTTCTCTCACATCTCACTCTCCTCTCCACTACTGTTTTCACAGCAGTTTTTACCTTCTTAAGCATGTCATGCGAGAGGCATTACCACCACTACTGACTGGCTCGGCCTTGGCCAGCGGCAGGTCCCTGTTGGAGCCGGCTGGCACTGGCTCTGTCGGACACAGGGGAAGCTTCCAGCAGCTTCTCACAGAAGCCACCCCTGTAGCCCCCCTGCTACCAAAACTTGACACACAAACCCAATACAAGAGATCTGCAAGGCCCAGGTACGGTGCACACCACAAACCCCCTGTTCTCAGTGTACAGCCCCTGGACAAAGCAAGCCGCGGTGGGGAAAGCGCTGTTTGAGGGCTGGAGCGCACCCAGACTGGGGGGAGAGAAGCCAGAGGAGGCAGAGACTGCTGTGCTGTGCTGCCCTTCACGCCGGCCGGCTGAGGAACCCTGCCCGCCGGGCTACCCCCACTCCTAGGTGGCGGGAAGCCAGCCGCAGCCGCTCGCTCTAGGCCCCACAAGGTGCTGCGAGAGGCGCTGGTCACCGGGCCGGCCATCACCCTGGCGGCGCTGCAGCCATGCCGGGGCGCACCGGGCAGCGCTGCCGCTGCCCCTTCACACCGCGCGGGGCTTGAGCCTCCCCTTTGCCGGGTCTCCATCGCCCTTTTACATAACCGGCCAGGCAGCAGCCGCGGCGGTTACACAACAGCGAGGGCGGCCGGCCCGGCGCAGCGGCCGCTCCCCGCAGCAGAGGGGGCTGAGGAGAGGCGCGCGCCCCGAGCCCGCCTCGCGCCCGCTCCGGCCAACAGCCCTCACCTGCCCGGGCGCGCGGCAGCCGCCCCCCCGCCTGACAGAACGGCGCCGCCATAACGGCCGCTGCCCCCGGGCCGGCGGCGGTGGCGGCTCACCTCAGCTCCCCTCCGCGGGCTCTGTCACCCCGGGGCGGGGGGCAGCCAGCACGACAGCGACCCCCACCCATCCCCTCAGCGGCCCCGCGCTGCCCGCGGCGCTCACTCACCATCGCGGCGCTGGGTGCCGGAGGCGAGCGCCCAGCGAGCCGGGTGCCGGAGCTCCGCTTCAGCTCCTTTTTTTTTTTTTCCTTCCCCCCGTTTTTTACATCTCCGACCTGGAAGTGAATCTGCCGCAGCCAGCAGGGAAGCAGCGCCGAGCCCGCCTCCCTTAAAGGGGCCGCGCCAGGCCCACGCCGCTGCTCCTGGGTGAGTGGGAGCCTTAAAATCCGGGTTTGAGGACGGAAAGCGCAAAGTGTGAGGAGAAAGGTCTATTACTTAACAAAGCGCTTTGGCCTCGCATGTTGTGGTGTGCGTGAGCCCTTCCCTTTGGCTTGGGAGCCCGCCCGGGCCGGGGCTGCTGGGGACGGGAGCGGTGCCACAGCGGGTCCGTGGCTGCGGGTCACCTCCCACCGCTCTGTGCGTGTTGCTCACGGATTAACCTCTGTGATTTACAGCTGCTTCCTGCCCAAACTAGTTTCTTCTGGAAATATGAATAATCATCCCCAGTATAATAGGTTTTGCCACCCTGCTTCAAAGTTGAGGAGCTTTGCCGTAAGCTTTTATACAAAATAATTTCAGGTTTCAGATACAGGAGTCGTGATTAAAACCTGTCTCACAACAAATAGATACTAAAATGTGGTGTTGGTGAAGAGAATACAGGGTGTTTTTTGTTTGTTTCAGGATACAAATTAAAGAGTGATACAATTGCTGTTCAAGTAAAGTGAAATTTAAAGTGCTTGCTGTTAAATTTTAAAGAATTGCTGATTTGACATACAGCAGCTTTGAATAATAGTTGTTTGCAAATCAGCAAAACACATAAATACACATTAAGGAACAATTGCTAAAATTGTTTATGTTTCTGTCTTTAGAAGATGACAAGATATTCTACAAATATTATCAAACACAATTTTACCTGTTTAGGTACTACATGGTAAAGGTCAGTTACAGTCCCAGTTCTTTAGGTTAGGATGTTGATGCAGAGAAAGTAAAGTCCTCATGCTTCGAATTTAACCACTTAAAAATCTAATCTGCTCAGAATAAATATATAGTTATGGACACAGAAATTATTTTAGATTAGGGAGGAGCTGCTACTGTTATTCTTAGTCCATTACACGTTTCTTCCACCTCCTAATGTCTTTTGAAGCTTCCAGGCTGTTCTTTCCATACCTATTAACAAATTCGCTCAATCATTCCAACCTGAGTATGACCAGATGTCTTGTCTTTACCTTCTTCTCATTCCACCTGCATTTATGATAAGAACAATCCTCCTTTCTCCTGTCTGGGCTCAGACAGTGAAAGCTTTCAGGCGACAGACTGATCCCCTGCTCTCAGTGCCCTTTCTTGGCCTGACTGTACTCAAGAGCAGCGGCAGCAAGGAAAGCCTTGCTGAGTTGGCACTGACTCAACATCGGCATCAGAAACAGCAAAGACAAAATCCCAGCAAGAACAGACTCTTCAAGGATTTAAACCAACAAACTCAGAGAGTTTCTACTGAGCCTGTGCAAACTGAAATTTTTCAAAGCAGGATTTTCAGATAAACAGTATTGCTGGTACAAAAGCAGTTCATCTTCCAAAAGTCTTCTCCAGGACAGAGAAGGACTTGACACAAAAATTTGCAGATAGCAGTCAGCATCGGCAAAACTACAGATTTCTTGCAGACATGTCAATGGTTTTGGTCGATACATTCTGAAAAGAAGACTTTAGCTTCATGTGGACAGTGTGTCTTAACTCCAACTCAAACACTGAGAAGTCTGAAAAGTTTTAAGGAAATACTTTAACAGAAGCCGTAGCTGGCATTTGACAGTGCGTCCAGCAGGTGGTGACATCAATTCGGCCCGAAATGGTTCTGGCAATTCGCTCCAGCTCTTAACAGACAATCAGGTTTCTTCCTGTTGGAGCCTATAGACAAGACTTAACAGTGTTTTATTTATCCCAAAAGCTTGACAAACCGGAATTATGTTACTGAAATAATTTGTGAGAAAGCATTCTCAAATATGATTCAAAATTAACCTATTTGTCATGTCAATTTCTAATGTGCTTCTGGACTTTCAGAAAATTCTGTTTGTGCTCAAAACTGCTGGAACCGGACAGTGTGCTGTATTTTGTGTAAGTATCCTCATCCGTCTGGCTTAAATTCATCCATAACTAGAGAGCCGGGGTTTGCTGTGTGTCGTTAATTGCTCACCGATGTATGTATTAATGTATGCGCTAATGTCTCAGCTTATGGATCTGATCATCGTGAACAAGTCCTCAGAAATAGGTATCCCATGGCGCGAAACTCGGAAAGTAAAATACTGCGAATGTGCTATTGCTTAAAACTTCGGAGCTGTCAGGCTGTGGCGATGCTGAGAGATGAGGCAGTGCGGGGAACACCGGCCTCCCACCGCCGAGCGGCCTCCGGGCCCTGCCGGGGGCGGTGCAGGCCGGTTCCTGGCGGGTCGCGGTGTGGGAGGAGGAGCCGGGGTAGCGGCGACCCCGCGGGGCCGTGCCGCATCGATCGCTCGGCGCTCTTGGAAGGCGCCGGTTCGATGGCTCGGCGCTCGCTGCGGCCCTGCGAGCTCCAGCATGGCCGGGCTGGTCAACTTCGAGGACGAGGAGGAGGTGAGGGTGTACCTGGAGAACCTGCACGTCGAGTACAGCTACCAGTGCTTCAAGGAGAAGGACCCGGACGGTAAGCGGCGCCACCGTGGCCCCCTGCCCGCCGCCCCGGGGCCGGCGGGAGCCTCACACCCCTCCCCGGTGCCTTGCAGGCTGCCAGCGCCTCGCCGACTACCTGGACGCCGTGAAGAAGGACTTCGTGGCGGCGGCGCGGGTGCTGCGCGACAACTGCGAGGCGCACGGGCACAGCGAGAGCTGCTACAAGCTGGGGGCCTACCAGGCCATCGGCAAAGGTGAGCGGGGTGGGCGGGCCTGGGCCCGTGTCCCTGCCTCTGCTTCCCCGGGGCCCCGCGGGGGCTGCTTTCCCGCCCGCGTGCCTGGCCTCTGACCCCCTGCCCGGGGCCCGGCACGCTTGTGCCCGAGCTTGGCGCCGTGGGGTGAGTCCTCGGTGTACGGGCACCGGGACGGGGAGAGTGCCCGATGGCTGCGGGGAGACGCAGCTCCTGCTTTTCCAAGGTGCTGAACACCTGCCTTTCCTCCTGACCTTGAAAACGACCTCTCCTGCCTCTTTTATGATGTGTACTAAAAGCTGGGGAAGGGTGGAAAACCTTCAATTGCTTCCTTCTGAAGAACCAGCTTTAGGTTAACCACGTGTGTTATTTTTCACAATTATGTCTTTATAAGTGGTAAGTATATCCAGTGCTGGATGTTGCTGTGTGTCCTGTTAAAATTTGGATTTCTTCTTGCCTAACTGTTCTTTTGTAGAGAAAGTAAGAAAGAAATAAACTTATAGCCTGGTAATACTATTTATATTAGCAGGCTCCAAGTCTGCCTAAAATGTATCTGCTGGTATGGTAATAGAAAGCAGTTAAACGAGCGAGGCTTCTTCCAAATGGCAATACTTGTAACAAACATGGTGTTTTTACTGTTTTACAAAACTAGTAACAATCTCAGTGTACGCGTAGGTATACTGGCAAAATGATGCTTTGCCTAGTGTAAGCTATTAAGAAATCTGTAGATATAGCAGTGGAAAGAGTGTTTTGGGGTTGTTTTTTTTTTTGTCTGCATAAGCTGTTGTGATTGTTGGGGAATGGAGGAGAGTTTCTGAACTTGAAGACATTAGCAAAACCTTTATAATGGAGACCACAATAGTGTTTCTGAAGTAGTAAATTTTAAGTGTAGCATCCAAAGTGAGGGATGCTGTATTTCCCAAAGAGCACTGGGAAGCATGCTGCAAAGCAGAGAGCTCCCGTCTGTTTTAGCATGCCCTTACAGTAATCTTTTGGTTTCTTGGCTGACAGGTGGACTCAACCTAGACTTGAAAGCTGCCTACAAGTCTTTTATGAAGTCATGTGAGAAAGGTGGGAAGAAATCAGTAAATGCGTGTCATAATGTTGGGCTGTTGGCCCATGATGGGAGAGTGAACGATGACAAACCTGACCCTGTTGTCGCTAGAGACTATTACTCAAAAGCCTGTGATGGTAATTTTGCTCCCAGCTGCTTCAACCTCAGTGTAATATATCTCCAAGGAGCACCTGGGGTCCCTAAGGACATGAACTCTGCTTTGAAGTACTCGCTGAAAGGGTGTGACCTGGGTCACATGTGGGCTTGTGCCAATGCCAGTCGAATGTACAAACTGGGAGATGGCGTTGAGAAGAACGATTCTAAGGCAGAGGATTTGAAAAACAGAGCAAAACAGTTGCATAAAGAACAGAAAGAAGCATCAAGTTCTTTAACGTTTGGGATGTAAAACTGTCAGTTGCAGTTATTAAGTCTGCAGTTTTAAATGGCAAGCGAACTTGTTATTTAAGTCATGAGCATATGGTTTTCAGTCATAATAAATATCCTGTGAGTATTTGCACATGCAAATAAATATATTTTTGTGGATGAAACAAACATGACCAACTCTGCTGCCTCTTTCTGCATTTTTAGATACACAAGTTCTTAGGGGTATTGCTGAGATCCTTCCTCTTCAAGGAAGAAAAACATCTCGCCTTTTGGAAGTTTGTCCCCGTGGTTTCAAGTATGAAATTAGTCCATAACACCCTTTTATTTCTTTTTTTTTCTCCTCTCCACTGCAAATGTTTATAACCAGGAACTGTAATTCTGGGCTCAGGCTGAATAGCTTGCTGTCATTTAATGGTTTCTGCTCTTCAGGGACTGTCATGAATCCCACATATTTTCTGAGCTAACCTCTGGCTTCAACAAGTGGAGATTTTGATCTGCTTTCACATGATGTTTAAGTCTCACCACTTCCACTTTGAAACCATGCTTATTTTGCTCTCTTTGGCCACATAAATATTGTCCTTTGCTTTTACTGCCAACTTTGTTAAGTGTGAGAAGTTTGTCTAGGCTGCATGTTGATCCTGGACAGTGCCTCTTGCTGTGTGTGACCTTTCCAGGTCCAGGGGGACATGCTGCTTTAGGCCCTGAAAGTGTGAAGTTGATGCCTGAAGGTTCAGGTGATGCCAAGCCCAAAACAGTAATGAGCCTGTATGGCAGTATGTACCTAGAAACATCTCTGCCTATGGATCCTGCAAACTGAAATAGGAGAGAAAGGAACTTCACTAGCTCTGCTTGGCAGATCAGCTCCAGGGGCAGAGCTTGGGAGCTGCCCCAGATTGCAGAGGAAGTAAATAAAAGAGCTCAGAATTGGCCCAGATCTACTGAATTACAGATGAACGTCCACGGCAGGAGATTCCCTTTCAGACAAGGCATACGCACAGATCTTAAACACCTTTAGCCTGAATGTTGCTTTTAGCATCTCACCAAGACATTTGTCACTGTGTGAGTGCCATGTGTGCTCGACTGCTTTAGGATTGCTCTCCCACACACAGTGATTGTTTTACTTTCCTCATGTTCAATTCTTTTATAATACAGATTTAGGGAACAAGTTGCTAACTGATCAGATTTTGGATTCACATCCATAGCTTATATATATATGAACCATAACTAAACATACATACTCTGAAACAGTTGTCTGAATAAGTAGGACAGTATATGTAGATTTATTTATGCACTCATATAATCTTTTATAATTTTGGTGTGTATAAATATATGCAAAAATTGTGATATGTTTGTATGTTTTGCTGCAAATTTACTGCTGATGTAGAACATGAATACTCTGGCTATGGTCTGAATAAAGATGCAAACTTACTACTGAAGTAAATTAAGTGGGAGACAAATTTGGCTATTGCCACAATTGAAAGCAGAATTGTTAGAATCTCACTGCATGCCGTCTTGGGCAGAGCATGTATGAATTAAACCAGTTCTTCCCACTTAACTGCCCTTTTAGCAGACTTCTTGGAAGGAAGCTTACTGCTGGAATAGAAACCCACAGAGGCGTAGTGATGAAATGGTGCCCAGTAACAACAGATGGCAGCATATGAAAAACATTCTCGCGTACTGTGGGTGTAAGGCCATGGCTCTTGTTTTCAGCAGCCTGGGACAAAAGTCAGATAAATTTATCTGTTAACACAGTTAATATTTTGTGGCAGTTCAAGAAGGTAAAGCGCTTTTAGAGGAACACACTTTGCCAGTTCTTTGCTAGGTACTGTTCTGGACATTTGTTTCAGTTGAGAAAGGCAAGTAAATGCTACTTCTGTGGTGTGTAACGGTCTAGTAATAAAACAGCTTGGAAGCCGCATGTACAGTAAGCAATTATAGGTGGCTCAAGGCGTTGGAGAACTGGGTGACATTTTAAGCCTGATCTTTTCTTTTGAGCTTGGAATTCTCACTGCCTCCAAGTGGCTTGTTCAGATAACAGTCCAAAGAAACCTGCCGCGTTAGAGCAGGGTTTTTCCACCAGGAGCAGTGATTGTCAGTGATCCCCCCAGGAACTTCCAGTCAGCACAGCAAACAGGCACCTGGGAACATCCTCAATGAAAGTGCACATTGTGGGGAGGTTTTTTCATAGCACTTGAGAACTTGGAGACTTGCAGAGTTTAAATGTTATCAAATGAATTATCTTCATAAAAGCTGTCAAATGTGTTAGTACGGGTAAGTTTATGAAGTATCATCCTATTTTGTGCCACCAGTTGAAAAGGAAAACCCAAATTATGGAAGTCTCTTTTGTTATGCTAAAACAACATCAGAAAACAGTTTGAAGTGTTTTCAGGCTGTCTCTAAATAGTTTGCTGCCTGTTCCAGACACACCTATATCTATTTTACAGATATTAGTGATGCTGTAAAAGATACATTGGATGGGTAAGGCCATCTCCTGTTTGACTATTTTCCCTCCAAAGTCACTAAGCATAAAAAAAAAATTCAGCCAGTCTTATTTCAGTGTATTATAAATTATATGTGGTTAATGCAGTCTATAGCAGAGACTATAGACTACTAATAGCCGTCTTTTCTCAACCTAGAGATTATGTTCAGGACACGTAATCAAAATCCGTTAAGAGGTGAAAATTGTACTGCAAATCCTGGCTTATAACCATCTTGCACTGATATTATGAGGGTATTACCAAAAGGCCAATATCTTCCTGCTCTTTTTTTTTACCTGGTATTACAAAGGCTAAATTTTATGTCCTCTTGGGAAGAAAATTGTTCCTCCAAAGCCTCTGAGGTCATAAAGAGAGAGTGATAGGTATGTGATCGTAATAGCATACTTGGAAATGTGGAAGACCTGTGGATCTCTTCAGGATCAGTGGGTTGTCTAAGAAATAAAGGAGTTCATCTCGGCTTCACAGCTCCTAAACCACTGTCTGCTTTCTCCTTCATCTGTTTGCATTGCTCTAAGCATACTTTAATAAAGCATCCTTTAATAAAGCAGCAACGTACTTCAGAAGGAACGGTGACCAACTCTAATTAATTAAATAGACTTGGGAATACATGGTTTTAAGTGATGAAAACATTCACTGCAGGATGTTTCCTGCAGCTGTGAAAAGATTGCCAGTGGAGTGCCGGTTTTGTACTGAGACATAAAAAAACCCCGCACCACATCATGTTGTGTTGTTAAGTGTCACTTGGATTAATACTGGGCAAAAGATGCTGTGGGTAAATAAGACGTATGATGTTGCAGGAACAGAACAACAGAACTGGTGATTCAGTTTCTGGGTTATATTGTAATGACAGCAGTTCTGCAGCTTGCTTACGTTTTTTTTTCAGCCGACAGTAACAACTCCTGTGCAATGTCTGTGTGAAGGCAGCTCTCGTAGCTGCACACACCCACCCAGATGGACAGTCTGGGAGACGTTGTATGTGTAATCACCACACCAAGAAGCAAAATAATAGTGTTCCTTGTTACAGTACAAACTTTTTGTTCAGTGTGGAAAAAAAATTCACTCTGTTGGCAAGTTTTCACTTCATCATACTCTCCCAGGTAGCTCTTCTCCTCCTTTAGTAGATGGAGAAGAAGAATTCCTCCTTCCCTCGCGCTTCCCAGCATCTCATCCACTGGACCTCAGAATCATACAGTTCTGCTCAGGGTTGGGCTTCTTCAGAGGTGAAGCAAGAAGACAGAGGGAGGAAAAGGAGTCACAACACAGCAAGAAACAGAGTAGAAAATAAGCAATATATCCAGGTGTAGTATTATTGCAATAATTTGTGCTGGGGTAGCACCCAGGAGCTCAAATCAGGTGCTGCTATTCGGCCATTTGTATGCACCCCTAGTGACACCCCCAATCCAGAGACCCACCGTCTGAGATACAGGTTTGTACAAAGTCCCTAGTGCATATTTCAGTATCAAACACTGCTATTCTTCCTCTGATTTTCCAGACACACTGTCAACAAGATGGCCCAGAATCCACACGTAACAGATTTCTCCAAGACTTTAATGATCAATTCTGTGCCAAATTTTCAATGTCTAATTTCAAATGCCTTACCTATGGCCTTCCAGTGCTTTCATTTTTCAGTGTCCACGCTTGAAGCAAACACAAAAAACACTAATTACACTAATTTCAGACTATGTCACATCTTTCTAATTTTTTGTTATTGCCTTCTACTCTAACACCAATTAAAATTACCAGTGGCATATTCATTCCAAATATGATGTTAGAAAGAAAGATTAAAGCTCTGCGTGTTTATGCAGCAGTTGTCACCCGCAGCATTCTAGTGCACCTCACCCAGTGAATCACAAGAAGCAGAGTCGCTTTTCAGCTCACAGAGCCATTGCATATGGAGTTGGGGTAACAAAGCCATCAAAGAAAAATGTTAATTGTTTGGCCATGATGTAATCTCATAAGTGAAGATGGGGCTAACCTGAATTTATGTTGGAAGTTCCTTATTCTGACAGTCCTCGTCTGACCCTTAATGGCCTGGTCTGATCATTTCATTGTCTCACAAAAAACCCTGAAAAGAAATGAGCTGGTTTCCTTCCAGCTCTCCTGCGACTGGAAGCACGCCACGTTCCTATAGAGCTTCCTGCCCAGGATACTCTCATTGCTTTGCCACAGCCTTTTCTGCAAACTCCTGCAAAGGAAACCTGTATTATGTCTATAGTACAGGAAGGGAGGACAAGGCACCGAACGGCTATTGACTTATTTCAGGTCACACGAGGTCAGTAGGGACCCAAACTGATTTTTCTCCAAACAATATTTAGCATGGCAAGGACTTGTGAAATTTTTACAAGCCAAAAAACCACTAAGATAGGAAACTGGCCTTTGAATGTTATTCTGAAAACATCTGTGGAGTATTATTCCAGAAAGATGCAACAGCCACCTCAGCAGAAGTGTTATTAATACCTGCTGAAGAGAAAATAAGAAGCTGTGACACTGTCAACACTGCCAGCAGCCTTTTGTGGCTGTGTTATCTTCGGGGAAGTTCTTTTGTGTGCCTTCTTAAATGAAACATTATGGCACAGTTTTGTGTATTTGTTCTGCAGCTGGTACATAGGAAATCTATAGTACCTTGCCACCCAGGCTGAGACAGAGTGACACTAGCTGTCACAGGGACCCCAGCCCACCTCAGACTGGCAGCTCACGCACCGTGGCATTTACAATGAACAGACACTGGCCCTCAGAGAGAGTATATATAATTTAACGTAAAAAGCTTTACATCTTTTTGAAACTCTGAGCTTATTCTATGTTCTTTTCTGCTGGGTTTTGTGAGGTTTATGCGTTCCTCAGAACCCAGGGGATGATACCAGACGCTGCCAGGGACAGACATAGTTACAAAAGCCACAGGATGTGTGAACAAATTCAATACAAGCTATGGTTTCTACAGTAGCAGCAAAAAGGTTTTGTTACAGCAAACTGTAAAAACTTCCCACACCATTTAACAGGTAAACAAAACGTCTCTGCGGTGTACTTGGCTTTGTAATACCTGTTTTCTGTGTGTTACAGCATGAAACGCTAAGTGTGCTGTTTGCTGAGTGTTCTATTCATTGCTCCCACAAGAGACGATGGACGTTTCCACATCATGCTATCACACTGCAGTGACCGTGCTGAGCCACCGATGGTTTAAACTGCCACACAAGTGAAAAGCTAGTTAATGTGGTTCTGTAAATGATAGGAGATGATAGGTGATCCCTACAGTGATCAGTTCTCATTCTCTATGAACTTTATTTCCTAATCTAATGTCATCCTAATGTGTAAGTTAAACTAAAGCCTATGGTCAGAACGTTCTTTCTTCTGCAGGACCTGTAAGTGTCCCTAGTGCTCTTTAGGTAAGAATGTAAAGCATTCGGGCCTTTTAAATGCAGGATGATTTTGCCTTAGACATTGTGCAGTTAACAAGCTGCAACCTAAAGCTATAATTATACCATAGCAGAACCCTGTAAACATTTTGTATCTGCTATTTTTCCCATTATAATCTTTGGGGAACAATTTCCAGCAAGGGTTTTGATCTATCATTTGAATAAATAAATAACTTCCACTTGATTTCTATTATTTTCCCTCAGCATTTTGCAGTACTGAGACAATACTTGCTGTCATCCCCGATGCAGGTACATTGCATCAACTATGAGGACTTCAAGCCAAATTGTGTAGAAGTTTTACGTTTTAGAAGCACCAGTCAAAACTTTGCCCTCCAGAGAGCCAAAGGTGAGGTCCTCTGCTGGAGCGCAATGCCCACGTTGCACACACCAGCTGAGAAAACGGCACATCGAGGCCAGCGAAGACACCTGGTGCTCAGGAGGCGGCTGCTAACGCTGCTGGAGAGCAGCAAGCTTCAGGCTGCTCACGCTTCGCTTACTGCTCTTGAAAGGCATTAACATTGCCTGGGGACATACATAAGGTGACAGAATGAAAGTTAGTAACATCGTTTGATGTTTGAGTATGAAAGAACAAAGCTTTTTGATTCAGTTCCTGTTTGCTAGGCTGAATCAGAGATATTGTGAGACTGGGAAACATTATATATAACCTTGAAAACTAATTGCATTGAACCTTAATAGTGGAAAATTCTCTTTCAGAAAGGTCCTTGTGCAATCTGGGATATGGGATATTTCTTCTCTTCTTTTGTCATGACACTGCTAATTGATCAGATGAATGTGTGGAGAGGAATTGATTGGGTACTCTCTGTTCCTGGAGGCTTGAACTAATAGGTGACAAACACAAACGCTGCCTCGTGTTAGAAATTGCTGTGTGCAGTACAGCTCAGCCTATGAATAGAGTTAAAACCAAAGGGACTCTGCACGCTTTCTGCAGCACATCAAGCATGAGCTTTCCTCCACTGAGAGCTGTGGGGTTGTTTTAAAGAACTTGCTGGAGCGTAACTTAGTTTGGCCCAAACACTCCAAGACAGTTCATAGGATGAAAATACTAGAGAGTCTGAAAAGAAGGGTTGGGTCACTATAAAAATGAGCCAGAGTAAATTGCTTTGGAGAGGAATTATTTCTAGATAGAACTCACCTGTCCTTACACAAAATGAGATCAACTGATAAATTAATTCAAAGCGAATTCTGTTTTTCTTATTGCTCAATCAGTAAAATAAAAGGACAGGTAATTCAATTTGGCCCTTGAAGAATCTCCTGATCCCAGGAAAACATCATATCAAACTGATTTCTTCCCTGATGTCTCCAGAGTGCAGCAAGAGCTGCAGTAACACTGTGTGCAACAGAAAGCCTGCGAGGACTCCTTATAGACGCAAGACTAACTTAGTTAGCTCTTAGCATTAAACAGATGATGATTTCCAGAGACTGGTCCCAGGTATGTGTGTTCCTAAAGGAAAGCATCACAATCCAAAGCCTACTCTGCTAACTAAACAGAGGAACCAGGTCCTGATGATAGCATATTCAGATCAGGTCTTTCCTGGAATATAACCCCAAATCAGATGGAATTAGGTCCCAGATACCTGCAAAGTGTCTGGACAACCAGAAACAGAAACCATTCACAAGTTCAAGATCTCCTCTGTTAATTCCTCTGCAATCCATACAGGGTGAAAATCCTGAAAGGAATATGCCCTGTGGCACCAACACAGCTGTTAATGTGCATCTATTAAATAAGAGCCTGCACTGAGTTTAAACCTCCGTGGGGCAGAGGAGGTGAGGGCTGGGACAGGGACGTAGCCTTTCATGAGGGGCTTCTTCCCTTTCTGTCTGTAGCCAGGGCTGAAACAGTGGGTAGGTGCACACACACACACAAGTTTGATTTTTGTAAGCTGAGCAAGTTTTTTAGTTCAGACCCAGCTTTACATTTATTTCATGGGATCACAATAGCTGTTAGAAGCATTCCCAGAACCCATTAAAGGCTGAAGAGTGCCCCAGCACTTTAGATTGCAGGGAATCTTAAGCGCTCGTAATGGATAAAAGATTAGAGCTAGCCATCTATATTTAAAAAAAAACCCCAAACCCTAACCCAACAAAAACCCAAATGTTCTCATGACCTGATGAGCCTTTTGTGTACTGTCCTCTCTACATGCTGTTCAGACGTGTTTTTCATATTTTCCTGCGGGAGGACCGTTCCCTTGGCTACCCGGGCTGGCCTCTAACAGTTGGCATTTGGGCACTGAGAGCTAACAGGATGAAAACACTGCTCCGTTTTTCCTTCATTCCTGCAGGAGCACAGGGAACACACCTGGATGGGTTTCTGGTAGGCAACAGCTCCAGGTGAAACCACTGCATCAGTGATGGGATTTTGCCCTGCTGCACCCCTCCCTTCCAGGCGCTGCTCCTGCAGATCTCTATTGCTGCTGGCCACTGCCTTGTCAGAGAAATGCTAACGGGAGGTGAGGTTTGGGGCTTCTCTGCCATCCTGCACAGGAGACAGCAAACGCTACCTTCAGCTGCTCCAGATTTCTTTTTATTCACCCACATGCACAGCAGCAGCACATCGTGAGGCAGAACATGCACAGCCCGGCTCATGCTCGCAGGCGGCGCAGGTCACAGCAGACACGGCTAATGCCTGGGAGCTACAATCAGCGTCTCTTAATCTTTCTGGCTTTGTGTATTAAGGACATTGTTGCTTTTGCATTAGAAGAATGAGAATAGCCTTGTCTCCTCTTGAGACCTCAAGGTCCTGCCTTCATTTGCCCATCAAGTGCTTCATGAAACTCCATTTCATTAAAGTCTCTGCACAGCGACCTCTGCACAATAACCTGCTCTCTGTAGTCCCTCCATAGTCTGAGGCTGCTCTCATTTAAATTACTGTTATGCTGAGGGAATCAAATACTTTTTTTTCTCTACTTAAGTGCCTGGAGCAAACTAATGTCCTTCTGCAGTCATGAAAGGCAACAAAGGGACCCTGATTCAGAGGGCAAGGTGAGGCTTGCTGTCTCTATGGAAACTGGAGACCAGCCTAATAACAGGGCTGATGAAGAGGCAAGAACATGGGTCCCTCAGACAAACAGAAACCATCCGACCTCAGACAAAAGTTGAGGCAATAAATGTGGTGAGTGGATGAAGAGTTGTATGCTAGGTAGCTGGGAACCTGGTAAGGACTTGTGGTGATTTGTGATCACCAAATCCTGTGGCACAGCAAAAGCAAGGCAGGCACCCAGCCCGGACTGGGACAGCTCATATCTTCATATTAAACACATTGAACTCTCAATTTTGTTTCTAAAAAGCCCCTCTCTGCCTGTTTTGCAAATGTAGCTATCTCCCAGTGGTCCAATCCTTTGTGATCATCCCATTACCTGGGGCTCTGCTTCTCCTACTTTGTTCAAGAGGCACCAGTTTCAAGCACGCCCCAGCCTTGCTCAGGACACAGCAATGCACGCTCACACCAGGCACTGCTCTTCAGCATATCGGCCACTGCTTACCAGGTTTCTGTCATCAAAATATCATCGTATTCAGATGCAAAAGTCATATTCTCTTCATTCTTGCAGACAGCACAAGGTAATTTTGTGTGAATGTTTTCCTGGGGAAATAAAATTTTATTGCAGTATGACTGATATTAAAAGACACCCCACTGGGACACTCATATGCATATTAATAACATATGTGCTGTATAGAAACCCGGGCAAATTGAGCTAAAGGGGGCCTTGCAGTTCTGCAGTCTGTTTCTCTGTCCCAAGCCAGCACTGTCTGTATTTATCATATCTGACAGCTATCTGCCCTGTCTAACCTCCACTGGAGGCTTCACTATAGCTGCAGGCAACTTTTTCCTGTGTTTAGTGATCTTTCCAGCAGAACACTCATGATTCATCGTGGTGGATGAAAAGCTGGACGTGACCCGGCAATGCGAGCTCGCAGCTCAGAAAGGCAACTGTGTCCTGGGCTGCATCAAAAGAAGTGGGTTCCTGTGAGGACAGGCTGAGAGAGTTGGGGTTGTTCAGCCTGGAGAAAAGGCTGCGGGGAGACCTTATTGTAGCCTTTCAATACTTAAAGGGGGCTTATAAGAAAGATGGGGACAGACTTTTTAGTAGGGCCTGTAGCAATAGGACAACCAAAAAAACGAAAGAGGGTGGATTCAGACTAGATATAATGAAGAAATTTTTTACAAGGGTGGTGAAACACTAGCACATGTTGCCCAGAGAAGTGGTAGATGCCCCATCCCTGGAAACATTCAAGGTCAGGTTGGACGGGGCTCTGAGAAACCTGATGTAGTTGAAGATGTCCCTGCTCACTGCAGGGGGGTTGGACTAGATGACCTTTAAAGGTCCCTTCCAACCCAAACCATTCTATGATTATTTTCTCAACCACCACAGATGCAGTGAATTAATGCAGTAAAAGGACAACATGGAAGCAAGAATGACCCTGTTCCAACAGCAGCTCAGACGCAGAGGTCCTGGCAGTCTAAGGGAAGCCCTACTTGGTTCAAACGTTTATTTAGTTCAATTTGACTACTGTCCTGGTTTCAGCTGGGACAGAGTTAACTTTCTCCGTAGTAGCTATTGTGAGGCTGTGGTTGGGATTTGTGCTGAGGAGAAGGCTGATCATATACTGATGGCTACAGCTGCTGCCAGGACAGTCAAGGGCTTTTCAGCTTCTCTGCTGTGCCAGTGGCTGCAGGAGAAGCTGGGAGGGAGCACAGCCCCAATTACCAGCCTAGGATGTAACCTTAGGTTTAGGATTGAGAGACCCAAACTGACCAATGGTATATTCTATATCATGCACGTCATGCCCAGTATATAGATGAGGATCTGTCTGGAATTTCTCCCCCTCTCTCTCTGGGTCACCCCTCGCTCGGTCAGCTCTTGCTCTCTCAGACATTTGGGTTCCTATCTCTTTTCTGGGATTGTGGTTTTGGGACTTTCCCTGCTCTGGTATCGTCAGCTGGGAACAGGATGAGCCTGTTGGGTGGTGAGCAGTTACACTGTGTATCACTCATTTGTATATTTGTATATATTACTATTATAATTTTTACTATTATTTTCAATGTTATTGTAGTTTAGTTATTAAATAGTTCTTATCTCAGCCCACAAGTCTCCTTTTGCTTCACCCCTTTAATTCTCTCCCCCATCCCCAGAAGGGGCGAGGGTGACTGGGCAGCTGCGTGGTGTTTGACCAGCAGCCAGGTTTTAAAACCACTATAACCACAGTAGGGCAATGTCTACCACTGTCCTTTCAGCATGCTGGGAAATGCAGACAAGATATGATTCCTCAGCACCAGAAGAGATAACTAGCAAAGTGTCAATGTAAAAATGCCGTTCACGGCAATGAAAGAGAGAGGCAGAATAAATGAGAGCAGCCTCTCATACTAGTGATAAGGATTGGCCCAGATTTATTTTTCAACTGTGTCAAAGTGTAACTGCTGTTCATTATTATTGTTAGCACTGTTATTGCAATAACATGCTATAAATTAACTGCTTTATTTACTTATTGGTAAGAAAAGAGATGTACCTGTCATGCGATGTGCTGCTACTTTCACACCAGTACAAAGATTGCATCAGAAATGCCAGCCAGCTGACTAATAACTGGAATTAGAGGAAAGGCAAATAGTGGAAACCTGCTGCTCCCAGTTTCTGTCCTAGGAGATGTGCTGTAAAGTGCACTACACCCTGATTTTATTTAAAATGCTTTTATTTGAAAATGAACGTTCTCCAGTGCTGTGGTCCAGTTCCCCAGAAAAGAGAGCCCATGGCAGAGTGTCCGTTGCAAGCACAGAGAGCCCTGCTCTGTCACCTCCCCAGGAAGCACTGCTGAGAGGCCAAAGCTTTTGATCTGAGCAGCCTGAGATGGTTTTCCAGCCCTAACCTGGTAAATATGCCTCTAAAGGTTTGTTTGATGAGATGGAATAGGGAAGAATACATTGTCCTCTGCACAGACAGCTTAATATTAGCATTTTTTTCAGCCAAAAAAACTCCCATTTCAGACAAAGTAGATAGGAGGAAGCCCAGTGAGGATCATGTGAAAGCAGAACTCACCCACCCGCCCAGCTCAGTAAAAAGGCTCCTGGTGTGACCCCACAACTCAGCTGGTTTCCTTTCAAGCACCTCATTTAGCAGAAGGTCACAAACCCCTTTCACCGACACAATTATCTCCGATTTCCAAGGGATAAAACACCAGATCCCGTTTGCACATCCTGCCATTTCCTTTTTTTGCATTAACACTCTGAGCTGCCCTTTTCAGGTCAGTGCTGCCTTATCGCCCTCTGCAGAAGGGCTCTGGTCATATATAGAACTGAATTAATATTCACTTCATCCTTCATGTTCACAGTTTAAAATCCCAAGTGCTAGCTCGGTAGCTCCAGCAAACACTAGGAAGGATTGCCAGAATCTCCGCAGCCCCTAACCCCTTGCTTTGGTTCTCCCAGGGACAGCCGTGCTCCCAGGGAGTGGCTCCGACCACGGGTTGCTCTCCTCGGATAGAACAGGCTGATGGCCCCAGTCGGAGCACCAGGCATAGCTCAACATCATGATTTATTGGCGCAAGTAACAAACGCAGCCTAATGAAAAGAAAAGCTGCGAAGACACATTTCATCATGGACTCAAAAGAGAAATCAATACGTTTGTATATATTAGAGGGAGTAATCTCCATTAAAAAGCAAAGAGATGAGACAACTATGTTCTTCACACTTTTGAGGATCCCATGGCTTTTAACGTGTTTTAGTCTCTGCCTTAAGCCTCTCTCTCAAAAGCTGATGGGCTCATACAAGAGATCAGCCCCATCCACCTGCCCTTACTGACCCCTGGAACCCACAGGCAATGACCAGACCCTGCGGGGGAGGCACCTGCCCCAAAAGTACCTGGGGGAGCTGCAAGGCAGAGGAAGACTTAGAAAGATTATTGCCTGTAAATGGTTCAGAGGGACTAGAAGATGCAGTGAGGTTCAGTCTGACTGTGTTGACACAGCACACGCTTGCATTTGCTCACTTAAGAAAATAAATTTACATTGATGGGGTTTGTGGTTCCTCTGATTGCCAGGAGATTGAGTGGGGCCAGTTCAGACCAAATGAACAATTTTAAGCACCATGCTTTGTGCAGGTATCCTTTAAAAAAAAAATCAAAAGAAAGAGTGAGAGTAATTAATGACTTCTTTGTCTTGTGATCACTTGCAGTTTATTTTAGTGAAATTAAAATTTATTAGGACATCACTGCAAGTAATATCACTGTTTTCCTTCTGGAACCAAAAAATACAAAGCATTAAACTGGTGTGAGCAAAAACTCCATTAAAGAAGGCAGGAGACATCACAGGAGTCTGCAAGTGGCACAGGCTACCCTGGCTGTGGGACACCCGTGAGTGCAGATTTGCATGGCTGCAGTCTCCCCAAAACTGCTGGTCACTATACCGCCTTCTTCCATGGCAAAATCCAACTGTAGCATTTGCTGCAACAGCTACATGTGAAAATGGTAAATTACTAAAAACAAGGAAATCTCAAAGAAGCTCCGCCTTCATCTGTTACACTTTGCACCTTAAATAGCTGCACTGTCAGAACTACAGGACTAATAGTAAGTATGGTGGAGAAAAAGCACTTACCTAACACAGGCGGCAAAACCACCAGCAGAGACTTGCTGCCAAGTTCACAATGAGTTGAAAGCCACAGCTCTCCAAAGGTGTTAGCACAACCACTGCTTCTCGTGGTGCATGATCTGCCCTGCTGAAGCACTTTCTGATTTAGCATTACTGCCTCAAAACTCTCATCAGAGTCCCTCCTTTCACCCACCAGTAAATGCTGTCTTGGCAAATCAGCTGTGGTGGCATCTTTGCTGCATGTTTGGCCCCAAGTGCAGCCACGCCATCCACAAGCTAACCCACAAGATGCTGCAGCACCACTCTTCATACAGAGAGGAGGAAAAACCGCTGTGGTTACACTCATGCCTCAACTTGCAGAGTAGACATCACTAAGTATGTAAACACATTTTTCATTAAGTACTCTGTATACAAAAACATCACACCTAATTGAACATGCTCTATTTAATATCAATTTTTACTCGCCCTCTGACAATTTAATGGAAGTCAAGTTAAGCGCATCCGTTTTAACCCCTGAGACTAATGTTGCTTCCCCTCTTTCATTAACAGGCGTTTCTCTCTCTTTCCCTTGAATAGGAAACGCATCAACCCTAAAGTTTGATTAGCGGTAATCAGAAAACATCCACACTTGTATGTAGGCAGTGGAAGGCTTTTCAACTGAAAATGGATTTTAAGAAAATAATGTCTCTGTTTGGAAAGGACAAATGCATCTTTCAAGGAATATGAGCTATAAAATGCATCTATGTATTGTGTTTCTTCAAGGATAGTAATGCTATCAGAGAATGAAGTATCTTAATTGTTGAAGGGATTAATTTATGCCCTTTGGAACTAAATATATGTCACTAAAGAAGTACTGGAGAGGTTTTCAAAGGGAAGATGATAGAACAGCCAGTGCTTCTCATCTGTCCAAAACCAGGTTCCTTTCTTCTTGCTCAGTTTGGGTTTAAAACACAGGTCCAGGGACTGTGGTGTGGGGTCCTGCACCTGACACAAAAGCAGCCCAGAAAGTACTGAAGCAGGGCTGTCCATGGAGGAGCAGGATGGTTACTTCTGAAGAAAGCAGAACGGTGAGGAAGCAGCGCCTAACTGAGATTAATTGATTTTTATTCTTCCAGTTTCCAAGTCTTTACTATCTTTTTTTTTGAGAAAAACCCTCCCTGACAGTTTAACTTTCTCACCTTTTAGTTAAATTCTAAGGATGTTTCTGCTCCTCATTTGTCAAGTTCCCAGTGAAGCCAGGGGCAGGCGAGATTTAATATTCCTGTTACACCTAAATGTAAACTGCAAGCAGCATTACAAACATCATCTACAAGCCTCTTTCTTATGCTATAAAAAAGCTTTGAAAAGTACATCTGTGTGCTTCTGTTTCCTTTTCATATTGTCTTTCACCTCTCTGCTTCTATTTCCCTAAATAGAAAGATAATAGTATTAATCTATTCCTTGGGGCTTTTATGAAGATTCATCAGTACATATTTATGCAGCAAGATGGAATAAGTGCTGTACAAGTGCTAAGCATCATTATTGTTCTCTCCCTCTTCATTAGCACATCATGTACATCCCAAGGAGACCAGATAAACACAGAAATTAACTGTCCTCAGTGTAAGGCAAGTGAGAATAGTAACATGACTGCTAGAGAGCCACTAATTAAAAATGTTTGCTGTGGGTGATGTCTGTGTCTAACAAAACCCAGTGAGTCTTGCAGAATGGAATATATTTACGCACTTAAGCAAGTTTTGTCTGCAGCAAAGAAGCTCTGAGAATATGCCTAAATTAAATGTGCTTCATGATTTCAATGTGAGTTGTGCTTTGGAAACTACACATAAAGTGGTAAACACAGGAAACAAATGAGATCTGCAAAGAATCACTGAGGAGGTTTCCAGATGTTAGAGTGCAAAAGCTACCTGCTGCTTCAGCTGGATTCCTGTTCCAGAAGCAGCCGCTGTGAGAGAGGACAGCCGGGGGGAGCAGAAGGACAGCTCTGCTCTAGAGCTCTGCGCTGGGATACACCCTGTCCTGGAAGAGGAAAAACAGAAAGGAAAATTAAAATCAGAACAAAGACAATTTCCATAAAATTTCCATGGCACACAACACTCATGATACAAAGCACCCATGGCCACAGCTCCCCTCACCTTGCACCCCGGGGCAAAAGCCGCCTGCAATGGAAAAGCCACTCTCTATTCTCTTTATCCCTCTTTGACTTAAATGTTGACTCCCTCCCCCTTTTCTTTTTTTTCATTACCAATAAAACACCCCTTCATTGCCCCAAGCTCTACCCATCATGGGATCATTTGCTTCTACACCACGGATCTGTAAAACACAGCATCCTGATCTGGCAATGTTTTACACCGGAGCTCGCAAAGCTGATGCAACATGAAGTATCTCTCCCAGATTATAGACATGCTCTGCCTTGGAGGAGTTTTGTCCCGGGGAGCTGCAATACTCAGCCCAATTTGCAAGCAGAAGCCCCTGCTCCCTGCAACAGCTGACGGCGAGCCGTGCACCCTGCTCCAGCTAAACCCGACCACGTCGCAGCAGTGGCAGGCGCTGCACAGCACCACGGTTTGCAACTGGCTCCATCTTTGCAACTACTACAGTAACTAATCCCTGTTTCCACAGGTTTTTGGTGCAGGCATTTGGATGAGTCCCAATACCATTGGGACTTCGCCTCTGTCCACCTCAAAGTCTCTTCATTTGGTCCATCTCAAAGCACAGCTGGTGGCTGTGTTTTTACATCTGTCCAGAATACCTGGAGTTTTGCTTTCGGAACAGCTTGCCTTCTCTTACAGATTTCATCACGGTGTTATTCTCTAGCTGAGGCTGGCATGAACAGTGCACAGGTACTTACGCTGAAATAGACTAACAGAAATAGGCTTTTTATACCGCATCACAGTCTGACATAGAAAATTGCCTCGCTTCTCTTATCAAAATGTTGCAGGGCCATAATCATAGCTGCTGTCTGCTCAACCGCGCATCAGCGCCCAGCTGGGTATGTCAGCAAAGGTGCCAGGGGAAAAAGAGAACTTCATGCAGAGGTTCTTGCAATCAAAATCCCCAGTTTGGGAAATGAAAAACACACATGGGACTAAACCCAGGCTATGAAACCCAATTTGCTTTTCTTTTCCAGAAAAAAAACCAACTTCATAATAGTATACTGCTGGACATGGCCTTCAGCTGAGGGGAGATGGCTTTTATTCCTGGGTCGATAAACTTTGGATGCTGATCCCCCACCTTCTCATTCAAATTCAGTCTCTGACCTAAGGGAATCTGGCTCACAGGTTGTGCTTCAACTCAGCATTCAGCCTTCAGTAAAGACAAACGGACTTAATGCATTTTAAATGCAAGAGTCAAATCTGGCTGGGAAAAAAAGCCCACACCAGCTACCCTTCTTTTATTCTGTCATATCACCAGACTGTGTGCTATAAAACCTAAGCCAGCTTGGATGTTTTAATAACAAAGATTTTCTCTCTAGGAATATCTGGCTACCTGATGGAGTTTAACTAACCCTGACACAGACAGCTGTCATCAAGAGCATTGAACCAGTTCTTGTTCTCAACATTTGCATTTCAGGAACATCCTAAAGGAAAAGGAAGAAGGATTCATGGGAATGCTGTACGTTAATTTGCCTGATCTTTTCATTTCAAGAGGAATAATCACCAATGAGAAGCAGTGAAAACTGCAGATGGTGTGTAAGAATAAGCATAATGTGCATCTGTAAAATAAAATGTCTATTTGCCATGGACAGGAACTATAGCAAAAGAAGCTCAGAGAAGTGGGCCAGTTTTGCTTTCATCAGTGTGGTCAGAAACTGTCAGAAGAAAAAATGTTCTTTCTTCGAGCAGACTGTTACATTGCTTTCTACATGCTCTTTGTGTTCAGAACCACTCCTTAAAGCACCCTAAACTTTCAGGGTGTTCAAAACATTTCCAGATAAGCAGAGGCACTTTGCAGGTAAAGTATAACAGCAATTCTTAAAAAGCAAGTTTGTCTTAACTTCTCATCTTCTTTTTCTTTTTTTTTTTTTTTACATATTTCACTGGTGCATGAATGGTTTAGTGCATGTCTTCCATTCAGATGAGGCAAAAAACTCCCACATTTAATCAGTGCAATGTCTGGGTCATATTCCACTGAAATAGCCATCTACAATTTGCATGAACGTTTCAACCTTTCTGAGCATGAGGCACCTCCTTATACAAAAGGCTGTTGTTATGCTCTAACATGCCATTATGCCATCCCACAGCTCTGGAAAGGATGTCACACACTGCTTGCAGTTTAAATGTTGAATGCCTCCCCCCTGCTACTCTCAGTTGGAGGTGCACCCATGTACCAGAGTGACCTTCCTCCTGGCACTGTGCAAATGTTTGATGGCTTTGTTGGAGAGCAGTAGGAGCAAGGAGAGCATCAGGAGGCAAAATTACCAGCAGCTTTCATGATGGGTGGTTTTGGATCCTTGCTTACTCATATCAGTACCAATGGATATTTGCTTCTTTATTTTTCTGCTGGTTTCCGTGATGCAGCATCCATACAGGGTATTTGATTATCAAAGTGTGAGTTGATCTGCATTTGGTATCTTCCATAAACATTTGTGGGAACTGTGAGATTTGGATAAAATATGCATCTCTCTGCTTTTTGGTGTTCACCTATTGTTAATGGTAAGCACATTGCAGTCTTGCCATTTGGGATTCATCTCACCTGCTTATAAACATCTGAGACAGGTTTCTGCTCCAAGACAGCCACCTGGGTCCCTTCCAACAGCAAATGGCAGGAACACATGTTGCTGCAGGGTGAAGTATCTCTCCTGGGCCAGGATGAATTGCCAAATGCTGGTTGTTGTCTGTTATTTCCATTGGCTACAGGAGAAGTGCAAATGTGCTGCTGAAACCAGCTAATTTTTAGATAGTTAAAATAAGGTGAGACAAACCTACCCTTTGCATCTGTATCTGTTTTGGTTTGCTTTTAAAAGATTTGCTTCGTTTTGCGAAACATAAGTGAAATTCTTGCTTTCAGGACAAGGCTAGGAAAATTAAAGAAAGTTCCTTCCCCCACTGGCACATTGTTATTCTTCCCTAGCCTCTGATACTGTTTTTTTTTAACCTCCTTCCTGCAAAGCACCTGGTAGTGAGCACTTTGAGATAGCTGCTGGTTTGAAATTAATGTTTTCATGAGTTCAGGATGGAAATTCAGCAATTCTGAATTCAGCAATTCCGATATTTGAAATGAATAGTGGATTATGCAAAGGCACGCTGCTGGAAAGTTTACATTTGTCTACTCCTTGTCCTTCCTCAATGACTAGTTTGAAAGAACATCTTCTGTTCCACCACTCTACACTGCAGGGTGCCACTGTAAAACTTGTGTTGGGTTGTTTTTTTCCCCTTGACTGTCTTTTGCTTTTAACAAGAGAAACACACACAAAACCCTACTCCTAGCTACTGCTCTATTTATGTGACAATCCATAGTAATCCTTAACTGGAACTGCAAACTGGAAGGGAGCCTGGTTAATTAACATCATTGCTATCAGCTATGCAGTGAAGGAGAAAAACCCTAGTCCTTTAAAAATAAGACACTAATGGCAGCAGTAGTTGCTAACTGCAGTTAATTTGCAGGATTCTCAGAGGAATCCATAACGGAAAGCCATATGTCCACACCTGATGCTGGGACACTGCCATTTACACATATTTTTGGTGTTGTAACTGTTTTGTTTGTACAGCAGGGTTTGGGTTAGGGAGAATGATTTTCGTGGGGTTTTTTTGTTGTTGTTTTTGTTGTTTTTTAACCTAGAACATTGTGTGATTCCATCATATTTTCTCACTTGTATTTACTTCTTTCTGGCTGAAGGCAGGTGAAGGGAGCGGGGGAGCACACAGGGAGGGGGCCAACACCTGTGCGTGCCAGGGCTGCTCTCTGCCGTTGAGAAGTGACAGCCAAAACTGCTCAAGTGTTTTACTGGCTGCCCAGTGAACAGTGTGATTTAAAAAGTATTCCAAGAGGAACTACAGGGAATTAAAAGACCACTGAGGCTGACAGCTCCACCAGGCCAGCTTGTGGAAATGATTACAAAAACGTGAACCAACCAGTCAATGGACAAACACGGTTGAGCAGCAGACTGCCTGTGTAGCTCTTGGAGAAAGATGTCTCCTCCCTGATCTGTGCAAGCTCCTGGGAGACAAACCATGGCAAAGTGTTTAGTAATCATCTTACTCAACTCGTAACTAATGTGAGAAGCAGCCAAATGTGCTTTAAGACCAGGGAGGAGCACAGAAGAAAAGTGGTGCTGGAAACCAATGGGCTGTGCTGGAAGGGAGGGAGGACACGCTGCCCAAGTACCGTGACTGGTGCAAGCCCAGCATCAAAAGCAAGAAGGTGGTAAGAGGAGGATTCCCAAAAGAGACTGGGAGCAGGATTGTATAATGAGGTTACCACACAGACATGATGAAATAATTAAAAGTCAGAGATCATTCTAAAGAAACTGGAATAGTGAACTTGGTTCTTAAGCTTCTTAATGTGCTCTTAACTATGCCAGTATCACTGATGTTCATACGCATAAAAGGATGATTTTACAACAATAAATGATTTGTTGACTAGCCTCCTCATCTGCTCCCTGGCAATTTAGATTAATGGCATTTATGTCTTGTGTTTAACAAAATGGTTATTGCAGTTTTCCCATAAGAAAGATGCCTATATGTTCTTCATGCTAATACTATAATTTTGAAAAGTCTGCGATGTTTTTTATTCACTTGAACAGGGAATATGGATAGGAAAAGGGAATTACATTTGCATTGCATAAAATAAAGATGAAATAACTTTTGTGGAGTCTTGATACATACTGAGCAAGTGTTTTTAAAATTCCCATATTCCCAAAATGTACATACACACATTGAGGATCAGTACCTTGTTCAAAGGATAATTTATGTCATTATTTTTTATACTGTTTGGCTACTGAAATGATGTGCTTTCTTCTCCTTCCAGTAAGACTCTGGGTAATCTGAAAGGACTGTAGCCAGATGTTAGTTCCTGCGGATTTAACTCACTAGTCACCCAGCATTATAAGCTTTCTTTATGCCTTTCCCCTAGAGGATAAGAATTTCATGCCCAACATTAAAGATCGTCACATTTTTAGCATAGCTTGCAACAGCTCAGTCTTTATCTTTGAAGGGTGTTGGTTCAGTGCTATAGGAGGACTGCACATGGTGCTTTACAAAATCTGGCAGATGCATTAAAATCCTGATAATTAGAGCTGATTTTATAAATTCAGGAATAAAGTAGCCTATTCTCTGACTAGCCCTGCAATACTAGGTACAGTATCTTACCCATCATTTGTGCTTCAAGTTCTTCATTTCGTTCTGGTGATGAGGTCCACAATGGTGATCAGAAATCCCAGCAAACCTGGAGAATTTCCATACCAAGAGCCAGTGGCCCGGCATATTCAGGGAGGTAACTGGAGAGCAGTTGTCAGTGGTAAGTGTACACGAGGCAATGACAGTACCCAGGCTTTACAACTGGACACCTTCTCTTGCAATCCTTTGGCATATCAGAATGGGACTTTCTCAGCTTTTTCATCAGTGTTAAAATTTTAAAGATGATCTGACTTGGTAATTGTCTGGGAAGAGAAAAAAAAAACAATGTTGCTGCAATTTTGTCGAACAGCTTTGTTTTCATGATCTGCATATCCATATTGCTAATTAATTCACATTCCCAGCTGCCCTTCACATTCCCCATGAATTTACCTCACTCTAATAATATTTTTCCTCAGCTAATTCTGATTGTTTCGAATTTGGGAGGCAGATACGACTTAGCACATCACGGATATCCCTCAACACTCTTCAGTTTTCATTTGGCCACTGGGGAATTCTTTAGTGGCTGAGTGTCAGGTTTTAATTACACGGCTTTGTTGGAAAAGCTGTTTTATTTCAGGCCTTTACCCTTCTGAGCCCCGTAAACAAAACTGGAAAACTGAACTGTTATTTTAACAATGGCTAATGGAAAACAACATGCATACAATGGTAGTTCACACACTTTTTCTATCACTTAAAAAACACATGGTATCCGAACTTGCAGCATTGTACTGTCCAAAACGCCAAACTATTAGGATCACATTCTGGAATTGTGCTGAGGGAGTTATGATGCAGTGTCTCTAACAATTGGTATGTATCATTAGGTTATATTTCATTTAAAGAAAGCATGCAGCAAGATGAATTCTAACTCCAATCACATTAATTCACATTAAGCAAGGTTTTTAATTGCATTCAGGTATCTGGAGATGCAGCAAAGTGCTTAATTCACAGGGTTTGGTGGAGAAATAGGCTACGGTCTGTTTTATAAACCTCGCTTCAACTTCCTTAAGACTGGCCCATCTTTCTTTCCTCTTCCCCAGGTCTCTCCTCAGCAGTCCCAGCCCGTGTTTCAGGGTGGCTGTGAGCCATACAGCTACAATAGCACAGTCCTGACGCTGAGCAAATGCAGATATCGGCACAGAGTCAGGGCTTTGCTCACCCATTGTTTGGAGCCGGTACTTCCCCAGCGAGCACTGAGTGAGATCATGTCTGCTCACAAAAATGTGTAGGCAGACCGTTACATAGCAAGGTAATGTCAATTATTCCTCCAAATTGCTGGCACATAGGGTGAAGCAGAGATTAAAAGCAAACCTGGCCTTAACACTGTTTATGTGTTGTGCTGTTCAGGGCTTGGCAAATGCTCTCAGCCAGCAAACCCACGGGGAATCTCCTTCGTCTGGCTATCAGGCCTAGGCCCATAAATCCTTGTACTAAAAATAAGTAGCAGTGAAAAAAATCAACATTATTTAACATTGTAGAGCTCTTTCTCCAGAGAAAATACAGTTTCTACAGGGATGAAACACAGCTTATGGATTTGGGATTTACTTGTGTCATGGCAAACAGAACCTGGGCCACCAAGACTTCAGTGAGACAACTTAGTGGGAGCTCCCTGTCATTTTCTCTTAGCCTGCTGGGCTGACTCCAGCCTCCAGCTATGGATTGTACTTCTCTGTGAAGTCCCTGAAGAACACTTCTCAATCTGGAAGCTTGGTGGGAAACACGGTATCGATTCTTATTGATCCTCCATCTACATCTTCATCCTGTCTAGATGAAAGCATCCCTTGTGAGCGGTACCCCTGGGTATTTTCCAGTGCTGGTCTTACACTGGAGAGCACAGAGAGCTGAAAATGCCATCCATCCTTCCTAGGACAAAACAAGGACAAAATGTTTTCCAGATTACTTATGTGAACAGCACAGAACCTTGGTAATTAGTAGTTTGGGGCTTTCTCATTCTGCCAGGTTTAATGAATATTAGCGATGTTGAGGAATACTGCTGTGAATAGCTGAACACTGCTGGAGTTGTTTATCAACAAAAAAATTCAATCTAGGTCAGGCACAATGGATTTAAATAAAGCAGTACTGGGTAAAATACATGTCTTGCTTAAAATACAGAAGGAACACAGGGGAAAGCTTTTACACATGCTATTAACTTAAATAATTTGATCTTTAGACATCATTTAACATCTTTGTGAGGCATTCTACAACATTTTAGTACTGTTAATGCCACAGTATTTTATCCGTTTGTGTAGTAACAATCATAGGGTAACACAGCAGTTTTGCCCTTTAATGTTTTCCCCTAAGATCTCCTAAATCTATATTCACACAGATACCTTCTTTAAAGTCCTTGGATAGGAAAGGTGCAGCAACATAGTGGATTATTGCAGGTGAAACCAAGCTGGTCCCAGTTTTTACGTGGATTCAAGCCTTTTCCCAGGTATTTTGCATTTTTGTCTACACCAAGCTACCAATCGCAAATAAAAGGCAGTCCCAAGCCACCCCAGAAAATACGATGAGATGCTTACAAAAATAATGATATTTTAAAATAACTGTTTGTGTCCTTGGGGTTTGGCAGGGGACAAGATCCTAGCATGAAGATTTGCAAGCCCTCCCCACCAAAGAGCAAGCAATAGATATTCTTTTTTAGTTTCCAGAAAAATGTTTGTTATAAATCTGGGACAAAGGCCAGGTGTGGTCACAAACAAATTTCGTAAGGTGAAGGAATTGTTATTTGCTGAAAGTAATTGTTTCCTGTTATGATTACCATAGCAATTAATGTAATTCTCTGTAATACTCTTGGGAATAACAAAGTTACTGGAGAACAGCAGACAAAAACCTTTGTCTGCTCTAGAAAACAAATTAGTACCAAACCGGGTTTGTTATATGGACAGCGGGAGAGCTGCTTTATCCTTAGCACTTCACTTTCTTGTTTTTAAATGCTTGGCTTAGTCAAAGTTATGCGAGATAATTAGGTTGTTGTCACTTAGCAACCATAACTGGGTTCAGGAGCAAAGCACATTGGAGCCGACAGTACTTGACTACTAAGCATCAGCACTACAGCATGCCCAGGGCCACTCACTTCTGTTTAGAAACAGGGAGACTGGGCACAGAAAAACAAAGTGCCTTTTAAAAGTGTTCACATCCCCTTTTCCAAACTACTAGAGGAGCTTTGTCCTCCCCTAAGTTCCCACTATCCCATCACCCATACAGATTTGAAGCAATGTTTGAGGCAGTTAAAGACACAGGTAAGAACCAAAGGGTGTCTCAAGGCAACAAGGTGCTAATGTCACCAAGGTCAACTGCAGTGAAACACCTACATACTGCGGACATCCCAGTGGACCTCTCCTTCTGTATGTTCACACGTATCACTTCAGTGCTTTTGAGTTTCAAGTAAGTATTTAGGATGTCCTTGGAATAATTATGAGTTCTGAATAAAAATATAATTACTGTAATTCTACATTTCCTGTAAATTATGGAACTTCGGTACTTCAAAAGTGGTAGACACAACAAACATTGGTGACAAAAATATTATTCCTTTGTATAAAAGTACTTCAAAGTAACTCATTCTTTCCTCTCCCCAAAAAATCCCAACTCAGTGGATTTATAAAAACCCCACAGTCCTTTCTCTGTCTGCTCCTGTAACATGCTGGCAGGACTGGGGAACGGAGCGGGATTACACAGCACCAAGGACACCAGAGAGCAGATGTTCTGGCCCAGACCTTGATACATCCCCATGGTGCAAATACATGCTAAGAGTTATCTGAGAAAATAAAGCACAGAAGACAGAAAAATGACTAATTTAGAAGGATCACAACACTTAGCTAAGACTCAGGGCCTAATTCTGATGTTGTTTAGAGCCATTCATACCAGGGGCTCTGAAAGAACCAAGGCCAACTTACACCAGTGCGTACGAGAGCAGCATCAGGCCCCTTCTGCTTACAGCTGCGACCTGCCAAAAGCGCTGTCGGATCACAGATGCAGAGTGGGAGGCTCAGGGCCACGCAGCATCATCCAAGAGTGAGTCAAGTGTGTATTTTCCTAAGAGTTTAAACAAAGACTTCAAAAACGTTTGACAGATATTACAGGCACTCCCAATGGAAGCAGAAGCCCAGTGTAGCTAGTCTCAGAGCACTAACGGATGAAGAGGCTTTTGCTCTGATATTCTAGCATTCAGCTAAACCGTTCAGTTCTGGAAGACTGCATAGATGTAGCTGAAAATACCGGTAGCCAAGTATTTCTCATTACTTTTTGCTACTGAAAAATGCTATGGAAAACGAAGGAAATGAATTTGGCTGGGGCATGCAACGCTTGCCTGGTAGTACTCAAGTACTTTGTTCAGCCCCAGTACACAAAAAATAAAAATATCTGAATATATTCAGCAAGGGTCCAACTCTCTGCTTGTTGCACTGGGCAGAAAAGCTGTGACTGGCTCAAGTGTGCTGCTGCTATCTGGGGAAGAGCAGCTCTTTTTGGCAATGCCACCTTGCCTAATCTCTGGCACTAGTGACTTGCTTATTCATCATTCCCCTGAGCTTCAGCTTTATGAACATCATCTGCCAGGGACGTAGGTATGCAGCAGAAAGGGAGTCAACAGATATGAAGTGGAACCTGCAGCTATGGGCCCTTGGCAGCTGAAAAGCAATTGCCTCCCCTCAAAGCAACTCAAAGCAGTAAGCAGAAGCAATCCACAGGAAAAGCAAAGTTCCTTCCATGGTAACAGCAATATCACAAAAGCCTACATTTACCTGAAACCCTCATTGCACCATCTCTAGCCCTTTGTCCAGCCAAGTTCCTGGTTACATGCCAGCTATGTGCATCTTGTGTGTATTTTTCTTCTTTATTAACCATCCACAGCTGTTGTACCAAGCTGCCTCGTGCTGCTGGGGATCCTCCTCCAACCTGAAAGGCTTGTGTACTTCCATTATGGGATGTTCTCTATGGAGCAAAGGATTTTGAAGTGCAGGAAAGGGCACAGAATCAATATAGACTGCAGAAGTCTAAGAAATGCTTACAGTCCTGTCTAATGGCACTCTTAGCCTTTAGAATATGATATTCAGAGCTCCTGGGAGCCGCAGTCACAGCAGCAGCAGTGAGGTGAGAAGTTATCAATTCAGTGTAAACAAGCGATATTCTGTAAAACTGCTAACAGAGTTAGTGGCTGCTAAGGGTTTCAAGGTTTCTATGTCTAAAGTTCTTCTGTCTCGAGAATGAAATTAGTACAAGATCCAACAACATTCTTAGTATATTAGACATGTATTAATTATGTTCTATAGAGAAATAAGATGACATTTAAATTGCTTCTAATAATGTAACTGCACCATGACACTACTGTATTTCCTTAGGCTAAAATAAGAAATTATGATTGTGATGATATTGTTGCTTTATTACATGATACTATTCTTTTTAAACATATGCTCGTCATTAGCACAAACTAATGGATAACCACTGATCTAATTCTCAGGCTCAATTTATGCTTAACAATACGTTAAATCTGTTCCTTAACTGACAGAGATATGTATGGTCCTGGGTGTTTCCTTCCAGTTCCTTCCTTAAGTACGTGCAGCATTCTTGTCTCCTAAAAACTTGGTCTATAAAAGGCTGTTAAGTGTCTTTGATACTGTGGGATCCTATTCTTCCTAGTTATGAGACCAGAAGGCCTATGTGTTACCCAAACATTTGCTAAAATATTCATATCTCAAGCCAGTTTCAACATGTACCTTAAAAAAAACTCAGAAGAGGTTAGATTCCAAAAGTTACCAGGGATTAGTTGAACATTTTCCAGTCAAACCCCACAGATTTAGGTACTGAACTGAACACAGTGTTCCTGAAGGAGAAGGAGAAATTGGAAAATTGTCAATGTTCGGGTAGGTATAAGCCAGAAGCCAAAACTCCAAATACTTTTCCCTGAATCATCTTATGCTGTGAGACTTGAAATCTGCACAAACACTGTTCCCTCCTGAGGCAGAAACAAGGAAGAATTCGGCTGAAAATAACTTTCTGAAAAATCTTTCACTTTTCTATTGCCACATTAGACGCTAGAAAAAATACAGAAGTGTGTGAACGTTTGGATGCGAACACCTGACAATGTGTCACTAGAAGCAAGTCACAAGGGTGAGTGTAACGCAAGCATTGCTGAGAACAATAGCATGAGCTTTGGCAGTTGCACAACGATAACATGAAAGCAACCTGCTCCGAATTCTTTTGCTACAGCGGCACACCTGCCTCCCCTCTGGATCAATAAGCCCTGGGTGGAGAATCTTTTTGTCTCAGCTGGTCCTTCTTTTCCTCTTTCTTTATGCACTTTTCAAGTAGCACAAGAAAATACATGGTGTACCCTGGCATTGCACCTCACAATTCTGTCCCAAACAAGCCTGAACCACAACATTTTTGGCAAATTATGATAGAGCTGGACGTGGCTGTCTATTGCCCAGTGTCCTTGACAGGACATAGCACCACAATTTTACAGATTTCATCTCTGGTGTAAATGACCAGACAGACCACAGGCTTTCTGTTATTTGATGTATGCTGTAGAAAGAGTCCTCCTATCTCCATCCTTCCCTACTGTGCATGCTTGTTGCTCCATTTCCTTTTTCCTTTTCCTGGGTGTTACTGTGTGGGATCAGCAATGGATGCTGAGCACCGTTCACATGCAGCCCAGTGATCCACCAGTGAATTCCCTCGATGGGTGTTTGAATTCCCCAAGTGTAACTTCCAGATTTAATGTAGTCCCATTATGTCAGTGAAATAGAGTTCTGCACTCTCATTATTCTCTGTCCTGCGATATTTTATGGTTCCTCATTCTATTCCAAAAAGACATGCAAACAGCTGCACAAAGTATCATGTTTTGTGATGGTTTTATTTTTGGCTGACTCATCATTAACATCTACCTGGTGAGTTAAAGTATTATTCAGCATAACCTGTCTAACACTACAGAGTGACTGCTCAGTGCAACCACTTTACCACTTCTTTTTTTTATAATTATGATATTGTGGTATTCTGAATAAGTTAGAAAACTACTTCAATGCAATGTTACTTCTACCACTGAGGGCTCTTCAGCTCCTCGTACCACTTACTGTTGCCAAGCTGCTAAAATACAGAACATCACCTGTTGAGAAGCTGCAAGGAACATTATTTTCCTCAAGTGGAACGAGCTCTCCAGTTGTGAGGTATCGCAGCGATCTTTACGCCAACTGCCATCCATTAATGTGCTAATTAACAGCAAAGTGAAGAGTCAGAGCCAAAACCACAAACCCCAAAACGCATCAAAACTTGAAGAAAATCACTTGCATGTTACTCACCAGTAAGGCTGGCACAGATTTGCTGTAACTTTATGATCTTTTGGTGTTTCCTCCACAGAGCAGATGACATTTATGTGAGAGGTATTTTCTGTACTGACGGGGTGCTTTAAATCCATACACAGCAGAAAGAATGATAAGAGACAATGGTGAATCACCACTCATTAATGAAAAGTAGAGTCAGAGGTGAAGGCGGTGTAAGAACTAGAGCTTTCCTCTGCAGTCCCAGAATGCCAGCTCCATCCTCTTCTACTTCCCTTTCACCTCCCTTCCCCCTGCCCAGGCCAAATTGCTGTCAATAATTAACCCAAACTTTCACTCTGCTATCCTGTAAGTGACCTAGACTCCCTCCCCATCCCAAACGGTCTGATCACTCCATCCACAAAAAATGCAGTTAATATACCTGAAAATAGTCCATGATCATCTGCTGCACACAGCGTGCCAGCATCACCCCTAGAGCTCTATAGGCCCTTGCTGGCTGGATGCGTTCCCAAATATCCGCCTTCTTCCAAGCTCCAAGGTCTGCCAAGGCAGCGTGTGCATCTGAGTTGGCCAAATGCTAGGTCACACCACTCAGAGTCTTCATCACTTGAAGGTTTACGGCAACTTATTTTCCTTATAGTCTTATCCTTTCTACTTATTGCCTTAACCTTGCAGGTGCGGCTTTGCTGCTTAGCATTCATATTTACATCTGAGAGGGAAAGACTTCTGTATCTGAAATGGTAGTTTAACTCCTCAAAGGCAGAAGGTTAAGCTTTGAGAGAGAACTGGGTTTACAGTGAGAAGTTCTTCCAGTTACAGGTTTGCTGCAACTTGAAAGGGACAGATGCGCTTTGGTCTGCATTATGAGCAACTACTCTACATCAGATAAAGCAAATTACATGTTAGACAATTAAATATGGTGGGGATTTTTAGGAATGAAGTTTTCACATTCTCAGATTGAACTCTCAAGATTTCTTACCTGGCAAGAAATGAGAAGATAAATGCAATTTGTGCATACCATTTTTGTCTCTTACACAAAATGAACATCCCTAATGGATTGGCTTAGGTGCATTTACCTCCACATTTTCTCAGCATGAGCACAACTTAGATACAGGCAACGCTGTGCAGGAGGCAGCATGCTACTTCTTGCAGACTGCTGTTTAGATCTCCATCCTGGAAAGGGCTGAGTGCTCTCAAGTCTTTATCTAGTCAATGAGAAGTGAAGTCACTTAACACATCAGAGACCATATCTTACAAACTCTGTCTGCTATAAAATCACTCCAAGTGAATTCTGGCATTTTTCTTTTGTATAACCAAAATGTGAAAATGTTGCCAGGATACGACTGAAACTCAAGAGCTGACAGAAAGGAGTTCAGGTGGGTCTTATCCTGCCAGGGGCTGAGTTCACAGCCTGGCTCTTATGGGATAAGAACTGTCTACTCCCAGCAGTGGTTATATCTATTCCCTCAGTTCTAACGCAAAACTAAGCATTTCTTTTCCATCTGTGCCTCCCACAGTGTCATTTACACTGTTGTCATCAACACCGTCATGGTGTGCAGTCATCACACTGAGACTTAGAACCGTGGACAGGTGGACCAGGCTGAATTTTTCATGATGCTGATACCAAACAAGTGTCACCCTGCTACCACATTCTTCAGCGCTATTACACCTTTTGAAGAAGAGGTCAGTAGAAATTCAAAGGACTGTTTCTTACTCAGCTTCTTTCTTCCCAGCCAATCCCACTGGAGGACTGGGATCACCCATGATAAATCCCAAAGCCCATCACAGGGAGACATTGCACTTGCTGGGACCTTCTCTGTCTTGCAGAGTTACTTTTTCGCATACTGGATTCCCTTTTTAGGAACACCTCTCTCCTGGGACCCAACAACTCCAGATGAGGCAGCCAGTTGTGTTCTGCCGCTTTCCTAGGAAGAGAGGGATGAGATGGGGAAGAGAAGGAAAGTGCTTGTTTGCCTCCAGCCCTTCTCCTGCTGGAGTGAAGGTGCCATACGGAGCACCAGTACAGCCCTGGGGAGAGAAGAGGAAAGAATGAAAACCAAGGCACAGCCAAGACCGAGGCAAACCACATCAACAGCCCCAAGTAAAGCATGAGATTAGTATCACAATATGGATATGTCATGATAGTATATATATCTTTAAAATCACAGTCCCGCCACAGTGTGGTTGTACCAGCTTGACTACCAGCTTGTGCTCAGGCTCAGTAAGTTCATGCTCAGGTGCAGAGAGAGGTAAAGATCTGTAGGACACTGTACCACTTTACCCAGCTCTTCAAAAGATTTAATGTGAACCCACGATCTTTGTTTTCCCAGCTTCTGCCTTCCCATGGCAATGGAGAAAATAAAAAATAGGAAATATTCACAAATTACAGGATCTAATGAGTTGCCCTTTAGAAGAATCGTATTATTCAAAGGTGACCTGTACATGCAATCATTAGAGACAGTAACTTTAGTAATCCATTTCCCAACTGTGGCTCCAACTATTATTACTTTTGAAAAACAACGTATTGCATGAATACCAAATGTATTTATTGGAATTACTTAGTGTCTTCCATTAATTGTGGAGAGATTCTGAATTTGTTGCCTTTGTCATAAATAAAGCTTTTTATTTCACTGGAAATATCTGGCTTTTCATTCAATATGAAGCACTCAGATACAGTTTTGTGACATTAAAGTCACTTCACGTTGTCTCTTAGCATCATTAAGGAATAAGGTACTTATCTCTGCTTAAAAATGCCAAGAAAAAAATATTTATCTGCAATACTGTCTCCTTTGTAGAAAAGATTTGGAGATGACTGATTTTAAGAACAGCAAAATGTAAAACAATATTGCATTGAAGAAAAAAGTTCTTTTACCTTTTTGAAAATCCAAATGGATGAAATCTGATTCTTCCTTTCTCTCCTCTCACTTCTTTGCACCTAAAAAATCTCTTTAGCAAAACCAGCAACAGACTGAAAGGTGCAACCAGCCTATAAAGCTCAGATGAGGTGAAAAAACAAATTTTGAAACTTTGCAAACAAGTGGCTCTGAGTCAGTTTTCCCACAGCTGAATCTATGCTCTTGTCTGTTCTCATTTCCCACAGATAGTTACAGCATTGGCAATTTGAAGCATTTCATAAATAACTTGCTGGTATTCAGCATGTTGCTTTATTTCCTCTCCTATTATTGAGTTGTGCTGGTTTGACATTTTGATTCAGCATTGCAAAAAGAGCAGACTCAATTTACTGACATTTCTGTGGTTGATGCATTTAGGAGAAAATACTGATTCCATTTCGCAGTGCATTCATTAAGGGAAACATACTTACCTTACATTTGTTTGCAGAACCAAGTAGCCATTCATCAGCAACAAGAGGAACATCTCCCTCTCCTCCCTGCAGTAAGTCACAAGTTTGGAAGGTACGGTTCTGACCCAAGGCCTGGTTTCCACAGGGTTTGTCTGGTTTCCCAGATGGAGTCCAGTCCTATGGCTATTTGAAAGCCATCTGCAGAGCCATTTTGGTACTCTTGTGACCCAACATGAATGTCTGACGGGTTTCCATCTGCTACACACTGTGTGAAAGAAGAGGGAGAACACAGACACAGAGATAACGGCAAAGGACCATCTCATTGCAAGGTGTTCCCTGTGGAATCCAGATTATCACGGTAAACATGAGAAGTGACAACATATGTCCATCAGCCAGCTGCCTGCTCTCCCCTGCCACTTCCCTCCAATTTTGGGGGCAAACCCTGGGTCTCGCTTCTGCAGACCCTTTTGGAATTGATACAGGTTTTGCCTGAATGAGGGCTCAGGAGGCTGAGGATGCTGTCACATCAACACCACCATACCCCTGGGCAGCCATGCACAGCCAACTGTGGCCTGAACAACCCATTTTCTCCAAAAAACCTCTAGGCGATACTGCCTGATCCAGCTGGTGTAATGCTCAGCACAGTTGATGGAGCAGAGAAAAAACTCATGGTCCTTAACACTCTATTGCCACCAGCTTCTTTTTAACAAGAGGGAAAGGGAAGCTGTGGTTTCATAAGACACTCTACAGCTAGAGTATCTTGAAACATCAGCTGTAAAAAGGTGCTTATATGCAGCTCTTTGTACTTACACTGCTTCCACTAATCAGTTTCAACACTTTGTGCTGATGTTGCCATCAAAATGTACTCCTCTGTATACAAAAAAAGGCTCTTCAGGCTCTTCAACAAATTTTTTAATGGTTTGTGTTGCTGTTGCCACCAAAATATATTCTTCTGTATATAAAGCAAGGATCCTCAACAGTTTTTCTACAGGTTGTAGAGTGGAAAAAGCATAGGAATAATGGAGAAGACTGGAAAGATGTTTTTAAGTAGCAAATATATAAAACTGAACCATAAATTTTAGAATATTGGTCAGAGACAGACTCCAAGATACCTGGATAGATTCTTCCCATACAAAGGCATTTTATACAAATATGCTACATAGACACACACACACATATATATATATAAATCAATTATCTCTACCTGTAGACCACACTTCACGGTCACTAAGAAACAATGGAATGACAGAAAAGGGAAGCTAAGTGCAATAATCTTGCTGACCACTAGAAACCAGCACCCTGTTTCCAAAGAACTACTCCAGAAATAAATGGTGGTTGGGAACTTGGACAGATCGAGGCGTTGGTGGTTGTTCTGATCAAGTTCTCAATTTTTCAGTTTCTCAGTGTAGCAGAGGTCTCTTTTTTGAACCAGAAATAGCTTCATAAGGCTAGGAAATGACTCTCCAAAAACTTGCCCATTGCAGAATTCTCTCATCTTCTGCTTTTAAAGCAATATTTTAATAGATCTTTATTGAACTGCTCAATATCTATTAAAATATGAAATCTGTTTATATTTTTTTAACTTTCTAAACTTCTAAACAAATGGGTAAGAAAAAGTAGTTCTTCTACAGACACGTACTAACTGATCATTCCTCTGACATTATAGCTATAATCACTTCTAAATCTATTCAAGAAAATTTTAAATTCCTTATCTCAAATTAGGAGAGACAGGACTTTTGTGAGCTTCAGGCTAACAGATGAAAACTTAAAAGCTTCTCATTTGTATTCCTAGGAAGCAGATGAATCTTTATACTTTTCCTGCCTCATGTTTTCCAAAACTTGAAGGATGGAACAATCTTGAGGATCTTTAGCATTTGTCATGTTAGGAAAGCAATTAAAACTGGTATTATTTTCGTTCAGTAAAACTGTGACTGTTTTTTGGTCTTTCTTCCATAATTCAGAAACTGCAAAGGCCAAAGCTTTCAGGAATTATACTTAAAGAAGGTGATTAATTATGAAAGTCATTAAGTACTTGATTGATACTGCAGGACCATTAACCAGGCATTTTCTACTTACACACAAAGTCAGATTAAAGATTAAAAGTGAATAGCCAGTTATTGACATCAAAATATCTAGAGAAGGGCAGAGATGAGAAAGATAGATTACTTTGGAGTGAGCTGCCACTTCTGTCAGCGTGACTCCAAAGAAAGATGCAGACAGTCCCAGATCTACCAGCAGGACTGAGCCAGCCTGGTCCCAGTGAAATCAACCAGGGGCTGCTGCTTGTGCTGCTCTGCTGGTCTCTGTAAATGTACAAAGCACACCTTCTGTATCCCACAGTCCATCAAGCCTATTGTATACTATTACACAATTACATTATACATTATTACATATAGCATTACTGTTACACAATCCTTCTCCCATTTTTCTTTTGCCCTTATAATTAGAATAAATCTTCAGCTTTGAAAAAAATATAAAAAATGCTCACATCACCTCCTGTGAGTTTCCTTTATTGGCTTCTGTATTGCCAGTGGTAGTGGAGTAGCCCTGAGTTTGCTTCACTGTGGTCATTTTAATAACTGAAGCTTCAAATGTTCCTAGGGCAAAAATTATGGCTATGGCTAACAAGTACATTAAACCTTATTATGTCTATTAAGCACATAACAGCTTTCAAATGTAATGTAGAGCCACCCTTGTTGTGACTGCACATTATGTTTGAAAGCTGTTACGGGCAGCGTACTGAATCTGCTAATCAACCCAGCATGGGAGGTACTTTTTTTTGTGGCACTTAGAAATCCTCAATTACAAAATAACTAGCTAAAAGGGCAAAGACATGGATTTCCTAACACAGTCCCAGAAAACATAAACAGGTACTGGAAGCAGGCAACGAACCAGAAGCATGTTTTTGCATTCTGGTTTTACTTTTCTTTTGTTACTTTGGGATCTTAAGGTACTCAAAATTAATAAAAAACCCAATATCTGAGGGAAAAATAACCTCATCTCTTGAGGAACCAAACACTTAGAAGCTGCCCAGGAGACAAAAATCAAAGATATTTTGATCTGCAACATTCAAAATATCTTTTATTACATTTAAATTTAAAAACTACAAAAGTGCTGGTTCAAGTTTGTATGAAGTTTAAATAACTTAAGGAACATGAAAAAAAATAAAAGATAATTTAAGTCCTTAATTAGTGATTTAAAATGAAGGATCTCAGGGCTGTGATCCTCAAAGGAAACCAGACAGGAAAAATCATAATTTTTTTTTCCCTTCTGCTCTTTGACAGTCCCAATCAAAAAAGTTATGAGACCAAAAGATCAGGTTTATGGTCCATTGTTATAAAAATATTTTCTTAGTGCATCCAATGCAGTTTTAATTTTCTAGAAGACCACAGTAGCAAATGCTAGTTTCGTTAGATAGCATATGAAACAGTTACACAAAGAACATACACCACATTATCTATTTTTTTAGAGGTACTGGTCTATTATTCCACACAAGTAACACTACTTAAGAGTAGCTTAGACTGGAAATACTTGGGGTTTTTGATAAATAATACCAGATAGCTGTGAAGAAGTTTAAATTTCAAGGACTGTAATGCACAAAGATGTCACTCCCAAATGGCAGACAAGGATCTGGTGTTAAGTATAACCAGAGACAAAACTGACACAGCAGGTAAATATTTTAGGCTTTCTCTGCAAATGGAAGATACCTGTCTGCTGCCTTAACATAAACAGCAGCGTTAAATATTTTAGAAATTCTTTTGATTGCTGGTATTAAAGAACCATCACAAGAAAAAAAGAAATCATTATCATTAATGTTCATGATTTCAAGGCTGAAAGCTTGAAAGACTTGAAAGCTCAAATATGACAGTTAAGACTGTATTGATTGTTCCTAAGACTTGTGGGGAAATAAAATGTGCAATTAGAGCTCTTTGATTACCTGAAGGAAGTTCAGTGCTTCACAACTTAAGTGCTCCAAACTGGAACACTACTGGAAAATTCTTAATGTTTGCTTCAAAATAACTATTCCAATGTATTTTGATGTAGAATCTGCAAAACATTTGTGGATGTTTATTAAAATTCATTTCAGTGTTTACTGTTTCCTATGAAAACAGCTGTTGAAATCAAAACTTCTCTACAAAAATTCACTTTTTACTAACTTCACTTTTTTGTTGGAAAATTCTCCAATCAAAATATTTTCAAGATCTGTGAGAATCTCCTGAGGAAACAAAGGTGGGGGGAAATGACAAATTAAGAAAAATACAACACAAATGCCAGATTTTATTGAGGTATTGCATTTACATATTTGTGCACCAAACAATAACATTTGGCTAAAGACAACCATATTCATGACGTGAAGACACCATATTAAGATGGCATACAGGGAAAGCTTCAAATAAAGCTTGGTCAACATGGTGTGCCAAATCCTGCTCTGCTTGACAACTGTTATCTCATTGGAATTACACAGGGTAAAGACAACAATTTGCATGAAAATGACTAGCAGCAGTAGCTGGTATGTGCGAACCAAAATATACTATGTCTCAGTACAGTAACCACACAGAAATACAGATCCTGGCACAGCTTCAGATTGGCCTCTGGTTATCAGCAGTGGTTGTAAAAGCCAGCAAACACCCCTGGAAGAGTGAGTCAGGTTCTTGTGGCTCACAGTCACAGTTCATCCTTGTGGCTCAGGAAATCTCTCAAAGCCATTTGGCTTGTTTTGGTGGGGGCCTTGTGAAGGATGCAGCTCTGTATCTGCAAAATACCAATCAATCACAGTTAAGAATTAGACTGATCAGGGCAAGATTTTTCCCTCTGCTGCACAGCAGAGTTGATAAGGAGATCCTACAAACCAATCCAGAACAAACCACAGTTCAATCCATTTCACTGGCATTACTTCTTTCCAAGTGTCTCATTATATTCCTAACATTTATCATGGGAGGAATTACACTTCTGAAAGGCATCACTACAGCTATGAAACACCAAATGCCTCCTGTGGAGATGTGTTTGGATAGGTAGATGTGCTGTCACTCCTCTGCTGTGCAAGTGAGGATTTCACCTTGCATTTGATAAAGGCTCAAGCCACAGTGGTGCTAAAACAAAACAAAAAAGGCTTAGCAGATAGTCACTCACCTAACTTTTCTACACAGTGCCTCTTTGAAAATGCACCACTATTATCGACACTGTCTTCAGGAAATCTGTGTCAGATATTTCTTTTGCATAACTTCATTGTTTAATAATTTGATATATTATCACCCCAAGTTAGAAGCAATGTCTCCAGCTGCCTAGTTCCTCTTTTCCCTTTTTAAAGCTAAGGGCTGTGTTTGCTCTTTTGCTGGAAAAGAGCATGCAAACCACCTTGAATTATAGCCTCAACTACACCAGTTGCAAGGATGTAGGGGGTCCTATTCCTAATTAAAACCCCGTGAATTGTGCAGAGGAAGTACGCATCCTAAATCAAATCTAATTGCCACGTGTAGCTTTCTCACAGCAGTGGAAGGTTTGCAGCCACTGATGGACTCTGTCTTATCACTGCACTGTGAAGTGGCTCCCCGTAACAGGTAAGGGGAAACGCAATCTGCAACAAGCAGACAACATGAAAAGCAGAAGATAAAAAACAATGAGAGACCTGGAATTTCTACCAACACAACTGGATTGTCTGTTGAAGTTCAGAAAAGATCCTTGCCTCCCTTTTCATTTGCACAGAAAGTTCCCAGGTACTCCACTCTGGACCTGGAAGCAAAAAGGCTCACAGGTAAGGGCATAGTTTTCCTGGTTTCAGCCCAAAATGAGGTCTCAAGTATTTTGAGTCTTCATGATAATGCCAGCCTCACTTCACCAACAAAAGAGACTTACATAATTAAACCACAAAAAATCTTCTACATTTTTTTGGTCTTTATATAATGCATGGATTCAAACCCTACAAAGTAAGTCCTTTGCAGATGGCCTTTCAATTCTCTCCCTCTTTCTCTCTTCCCACAAGCAATAGTGGTTAGCAGGCTACACTTCAGGGCACTCCTTAAACATCAGTCTCTGTAACACAGTGGAAGGCAGACAAACTGAAGCATGAGGAAATGAGAGGATCATGGACTTCAGAAAGCAATGCCACATTCGCAGACCTGAATTGAAGCCTCATCTTGCTACTTAGCGCCTGCCTCAGATATTTTTGGATTTTCTCACTACATACGGCTTTGGCTGCATGATCCTTTTTAGTCTTCCCATGGCATTTTTCTCCCACAAGCCACTTCATTTGCAACAGCAGAAAAAAAAATGTGTGGAGGAGGTTAGGAGCTTCAAAATGAATTTTGTTACACTTAAGTATCTTCATGGGGACAAGCAGCCCAATACAACCTGTTATGCTGATAATAAAGAATGCTGAGAAAGATGCATTTGCACTTATGATGCACAGGGTGGCTTTTTTTAAAGGTACAAGAGAAAATACATGAAGCAGGGAACTGACACATTTACTTTCCTGCTGATCTAAGAACAACTGCTGAGAATTCTGTGACAGACATGCTGATTGACAGCTATTCTCACATTCTGTGGCTGTTTAGCCATGATTTTCCCCCTCCTGCAGAAAGTAAAAATGCATGTTTCATGCCATTTGAAGTCTTCTACATTATTCATAAATTTCTCTTAAGTCTGAAGTACAATTCATCTGTACTGGCATGCATTTTAAACACTATTTTGCATGGTCTGTGCCATAGGCAGTTTGACTTTAAACATGATTTCAGCACAAAAATCAAGTCAACACACGAAACTTCCATTTTCTGCAAGATAGCCCTGTTCGGTTCCCTATCAGACTTGACTCAGCACTCATATGTAGCATCCCCAAGAAGCAGATACTTCACTGCTCTTACCCTTTGTCACACAGGAGTCTTTCTAGCAGTTCATTGCTAAAAAAATTCTTTTCAATAAGTTACAATAGCTACCTCCTTAGTAAGCTCTGGTGCATCAGGGAAAGGACAAAGACAGCATAAGGGGACTGTAATCTTCTCTAGCACACAACCATGAAAGAACATTCATGTACAAGTAAATCAAGAAGAAATTTCTCTGTAGAAGGACTCTGTTCAAGTCTCTGCAGATACTTCCCTGTGCAAGGGCACCATCAGGGCAATGTATAAGTAATGCAAACGGACAGTTTGCTAGTGCTTTCCAGAGCTAAAAAATGCACATAAGGAATCATTGCATTTTGAAAAATGCTTATCATATCTGCATCACCACACATAAAAGAGAGAAGAGGATATACAAATACAATAGATTAAGATGAAAAGAAACATTCTCACTGTACCTATTTTCATTATGGCATTGCTAGAATCCATCCAGTGCCTCTTTTTTAGCATATCGAACTCCTCCTAGTCTCACTGTCTGTAAAACAAAAGCATTTTTAGTAAAATTAACAGTATTCTTCCTTTAGTTCCAAGTAGTAATACCTAGATGTGCTCACTGCACTACACAAAACATACTTCCTGGAATCTTCCCCTACAATCTTTAGAGGGTGGGACAGACCAGAGCCATTCTACTTTCCATTCCTGAGCCTATGGGAGACTGCAATTAACTTCAGTTAAAGAGGAAAAAACACCAAGATGAAGAACAGTTTAAGGCAGCAGCACTGTGGTACAAGTAGGAGTTACAGCAGGAAATTAAGAGTGTCTCCTAAAAGAAATGGCATAAAAAAATTCCCATATTCAAGAAAACAGATCAGAAATCTCAAACTTTCAACCCTCTCCAAACATGATCAGTCACTACTGCCTTTACCGCACCTTCCATCCAGTGATCCTCAAAAGCTGTGTGAGGGGAGGCTCACAATACTTCTTGGCATGAAAGAAGCATCACCCTTGTTTCTCAGAAAGACTGACAGGATGACAGGAACAAATAAAGCAATTTTTAGTTAGGCATTTCACCAGAAAAATCTTAAGTTCTACAATCTCCCATCTTTTGAGTGCTTGGTTTTGAAGATTAGTAATATTTGAATTTTTTTTTTCAGAGCACAACTTCATAGGTTAAAATAAATAATAGTTCATTAAAATTCCACCGGGTAACTGACAGAGACCTGCTTGGAGCAGAAGAGCTGGAATCTTTAGATTCAGTGCAGACAACTTGAGTGTGCCCAACTGATCAGAATATCAAAAGCAAAAGCAGTCTGCAGTGGGTCAGGGAGAAAAAAGATGCTCTGCCAAGATCTTAGTTGAAACCAAGTCTTTTCTGTGAGTTATTTCAGCTGTGATAAAAAAACCAAACCCAAAAACTTAAAAAACCCTAGCAGTTACAGAGGAAGGGACCCCGGTTTTGAAGCCTGTCTAGATTTCATATCTAAACCAGCTTACAGTTTCTACAGGTATTTTTGCAATTAAAAAAAACCCTGACTCTTAATGAGCTGCAAAAAACTCACTGCTACAAGGAAGTTTGGGAAATTTAAAAGCTAAGGAGTCCAATTTAAACATTTCCAAATTTACTCTTTCCTACTGATTTAACTTTGACTTAATGCTTCCAGTAAATTTGAATTTCCAGCTCCAAAATGAGCAATTTCTTCATTTTCTAAAGAAAAAAGAAAACAACAAGCTTTTTTTTAAATAGTTGAGCCCATTTGGATGATTTTTCCTATATACAGATACCCAAGACCGATGGCTGGCAAAGAGAAAAGTAGCCTAACTGGGGAAAATTTAAGGCCAGTTGCAGAAAGACCA
>VZTO01012857.1:55191-102644 GCA_013400615.1 Syrrhaptes paradoxus
CAAAATATCTGAATGTTTCATATATTTGAATAAGGGCCCATGAGGAATCTTTAAGGAGATAAATAGTGACGGTAAGGTCATCTAGTTATTTTTCGATCTGAGTTTACCCTTATGAAATGAAACCATGAACTTTTGCATACTATGATGTCACTGCTTTGTAAGAACAAGGAATTAATCTCTTCTATTGAAACACATTTTTCCCAGCACTNTTTGGATGATTTTTCCTATATACAGATACCCAAGACCGATGGCTGGCAAAGAGAAAAGTAGCCTAACTGGGGAAAATTTAAGGCCAGTTGCAGAAAGACCACATAGAGGGTATCATTACTAAACCTGGAGAGCAAAGCTATCAGCGCATACTCCAGAAACCAAACACAGTGTCTCTGAATTCAGACATCAGCTATCTGTCTTTAGAACCAATAGAGTCAGATAATTCTCCTGAGGTAAGGAGGAGAAAGTGTGAGCATTTGGTGCTTTTTCATCAAAATATCTGAATGTTTCATATATTTGAATAAGGGCCCATGAGGAATCTTTAAGGAGATAAATAGTGACGGTAAGGTCATCTAGTTATTTTTCGATCTGAGTTTACCCTTATGAAATGAAACCATGAACTTTTTCATTCTATGATGTCACTGCTTTGTAAGAACAAGGAATTAATCTCTTCTATTGAAACACATTTTTCCCAGCACTTATAAGCAATTTACAAGGCCACAGTTCTTTTCACACTCCAACCCACAGGTCCCTGCTGTCTGACTCTGAATGCATTACAGAGGTCTTCCTGTGATAAGTTTCAAAGGAAAGTTACCGTCATAACATGTAATTTGCTGTTCTCACTTTGCAGTGGTGTAAGACACCTCATGCCAAAGGTCTTCCCAGCCTAACGCTGGCAGAAATAAAGGGACAACTCAGAAAATGTGCTCACAAACTGAGTTACCAAGGTGCAGAGCCTCTATCTACCTTGTCACCTCTGATAGCAAAACCCCATTGTAAGGGGCCAGCACAGATGGTTATTCCTCTCCCATCAGCTGACTGCTCAAGGGAAGCATATGTGGACCTTCTCCTGCAGCTGAGCAGCATATATGCCTCAAGATTCCTCCTTTTCTGCCTGTTTACCACTCCTCTCCTGACACTTACACAATTGTTACTCAGTCTTCCTCATCTTCCCTAGGCACTCCAGCATTGTTCACTCAGCCTTAAAAAAACACTTGCAATCTTCACTCCCTAGTTCCCTACATTTTGAAGGAGATAAACCTTTTGCACAAAGAGAAGTTTTATGGTTAGACTGAGAAGAAAGCATATGACCAAATTCCTTTTCATCTTGGGAAAATCCATAACATTTGTCTTCTCAGGGCTTGCATTTCTTTGTGGCTTTTGTTTACCAAGACTTTTACAATTCTCCAGCCTTCAAATGGGAGAAACAGAAACACTTACAATGAGTTCAATTAAAAATCCTTTCTCTCAGAAAGAGCTGAGCAACTTGTATGATTAAAAAGCAAGTACACTATGCTCCAATGATTTGAATGTACACCTTCATCTCAAAAAGCATGGCTCAATTCTCTGTACCACAGAATTCCCGTGTCAAGCTAGTCTTAGAGCTATATTTTTACAAATATCACAAGCAAAAGGACAAAGGTCTTCTAGTTAGTGATGTCCTTTCAAAATTCCACTGGACATTAATGTCCAGAGTGACACACAAAGTATTAAAAATATTTAATGCAAAAAAAATTTTCAGAAAAATCAGGGCTCAAATTATTCCACAGTTAAAACCAGTCCTCAGTCCTCTAAGAACTTTTAAATTCGTTTTTATTGCCTATATACGATTGTGCTCAAAGCTCAGAAGAACTGAAAGAGCAGGAGAGAGGCTGCTTTTATTGTTCCTCAGGCCTGAAAACAGCTAACCAGACATCTCATAAGATACTCAGACTTTGCATTACTTTCATGCAAAAGAAACCCAAGTATGACAAAGATAAGCACTCAGGCTTGTCAGTGAAATCCTTCAACATTTTCAAATATCTCTCAACCTTGGCAAAGCAACTGGCTTTCAATTTCTGGCAGCCCACCTCATCAACAGCTAAAGCTATCAGAATTTAGATGTGAAATAATTGTCATTCAGAGCAGCCAAAGAAGCAGAATAATGAAAGCGAAAAACACAGGATGAGAGCAAAGTCAAAACAGTGTTTAAATACAAAGCAAAACAGTCTGAGAAAAGCTCAAAAAACCACAAAAGATGGTTACGAAAAAGCAAAGATATCTCAGCTTCTCAGAGTCTTAACACCTGGAATCATGAGAGACAGGATGCCTATGTGAACGCCGGGGCGTGGGATGCTGTTCACCTCGTGACAGGAAGAGAGGAACAACCTCTAATGCCAAAGCAGGACGTGCTTTCGCAGCACGGTTCAAGTCTGTAGAGAAAGATGGTATCACCTGGCAGCAGCAGCAGCACAATAGCACCTGCCTCCATCCCAGCTCCCCATATGCCAAACATTTCTGGCACAAAAATACCCAGCATGAGAAAAACAGCACTGCTGTCCTGGCAGTGGATTAAGAGCTGATGCCACAGCAGAAAAATCTGAGGGAAGAAGTTAAACAGCAACATGTTCAAAAGCCAATGTCAGTTTATGATTAGAACACAACCATCCCGTAAAAGATCACTAGGCATTTTGTTCATCCCACCCAAGAGTTTATTTAGACCATCCTAGGTAGCAGTTCTTATTCCACACTCTCTCCAGGACAGGTGTGAAATTTTCAATTTGCAGATTAGTAGCAGTTTGCTGACTGCGTGACTTCCACATCAGAAGCTTGCTCAGCTTATATAGCTCCACAGGGAGACTTTGCATTTCCTCATGGCCTTATAAACCACTTTTAGACCAAAGCCTGCATTCTCTGGAGAACAAAACAAGACATAGGAAGTTTGTTACGAAGTGGACTGTGTTAACTAGACACTCAGGAGGGAGCTTACTGCTGTATAATAGGCTATAATAGGCTATAATTACAGTAACTCATTGGTCATTTACTGCCATGAAGCATTTTAAAAACTAGTAAAAAAAATAATTTGAGGTGAGGGGACTTTTTTCCAAGAATTATTCCCCTTTTTCAACTTGTTCAACTTCCAAGGCCTAGATAAGTACAACATTCCCTTTACTTCCTACAATTTTACTGGCTGAACTACTGAAGCCACATTTAAACATTCAGGAAGTCCAAGACAAAGGGCAAAACTTATCACATTCCATCCCATCCTGCCATCAAAACTTGCAGTCAGATTTCACAAATGGAGTGAAATGTAGCACGAGCAACAGGTTTTCCCACGCCAGTGGGCTAGTGCTGGCTACAATTACTGTTCCTGCAGGCATCCACTGACAGTTTGGGCACAAAAGTATGGACTACTGGGACTGAAGCAGAGAGTCCTAGATTTCAAAGACTGGATCCTATGACAGGAAGAAAGAAAAAAAATTATCTCTCCCTGTCACAGGAAAACATACTTCAAATTATCTTTTGAGATTCTTATTCCTAGAGTGAAATCACTACTACATGTCTATGTACTTTTGACAGGAAATCCAGAGCAACTAACTCATTAAGCCTCTTCCTGATAAACCAACTTATTTGTTGCACTCTTACTCAGTATTGTGAAGCTTTACGCTCTTCCTACTCCTAAATAAATACACTGAGCTTGTGTTAAATTTTTTCATTTGAGTTTGGTACAGATTTCATTCAGAAGATAAAACAGTAGGATAGCTTGACTGTATCTTGAGGTTGCCATCAGAAAGAAAACACACATCCATTTAAAGACAGAATAAGGCTTTTCCTCTGCAGGATATAATGCATGTCAATAACAACTGGTCTTACCTGCCATCTGTAAGCTTAAACCAGTATCCATTTTGCTGCGTGGCTTTGTGCTGATAAACAAATAACAGAGAACACACACAGTGATGATAAAAGCAAAGAGGACCACTGCTGCTATCGACAGGCCCACCAGTGCTCCAACACTAAGAGAGAAAAACAAAGAAATTAAGTGTACAAATAGCCTGGGATACCCATTAAAACAACGGTGAGGATGAGGTTTGGCGGTTACTTGCACTCAGGCAGGGTGTTTTACTGCAAGCAAAAGCTTGCAGCTCAATACTTAAGTTGCATAAACTGGAATTATTTCATTGCCTTCAGAAGGGTCAATGTCATTACACAGCAGTCAAACATCTGGCCTGCAGTGACATTTTATGTCACCTATGCATACTACTCCCGAGTCTGATTTAAACTGTGTTTATGAAAATCAGAAATAACTTAATGCAGTAACTGGCATCAGTGAGATCAAAAACCTCTCCAATGCAGTGCATATTACCAGATAAGCATAATATCACACATAAATATCACATGTATCCACAAAAAGGGATTCCAGAGCTCCAGGCAGCTCATACAAACTCCTTTTTCTCAAAGAACATGACAATTAAAACTATGTTTTCAGTCCGAAACGCCATTTTTATTGCAAGAGGAGCCTATTAGAGCACTCTAAGCAAAGTACATGCTTGTCACACACTTCTCACCAAGGATGACATACCAATAGGATAAAAAACATGCAAGGCATGTTATTTAATTCTGTTAGCAGCTCTATAGAGCAGGGTGAAGTACTGTGATCACTGTTTTGCCCTTGTGTTATTGCAATAGATCTCAAATCAAGACTGGAGAATTTCTTCCATGATCTTTGTCAGGCTAAAAGGAAAACTAAAGATGAATTCATTTACACACAATATCAAAGCCATCAAAGGATTAAGAACTTAACTGTTCAGGAGGCCAAACATACAATAGTATATGTAAATTTTATCAAGACACTACATCTGCAGGATAGAAACTAATTTTTACTTCTTCCATAGACAGCCAATGAAACAGTAGATGTATACACAGAAATCTCTTTAGTGTTTTCCTTATTTCCAACCCTTCAAATCTTTTCCTAATATAAAATTCTCATGGCAAAATAAAGGACCGATTGCAATACAGTCCAGCTATTATTTACTATCCTCTCCTGGGCCATTTGATGCCTTCAGTGCTCCAGTCCTCTATTCTACAGTCCAAGCCAAAGGCACTGACTTCTGGTGAAATTAAACAGCAGCCTTTTGGTCCCTGATGAAGAGAGCCCAAGGACTGAGAATCCTTGTTACTACTCCAGTATATTTACAATTTTGACAGATGTAAAAAGGACAGAAGAGAGATCAATGTCTTAAATTGTATGAACTCCATCCTCTAGTGATAAAAATATCACCGCTATCAATGAGAAGTCAATTCTACTGTGGCCTTGCAGATGAGAAGAATTGTGCCTCAGGTTGTTTTTATTAATTTTATGCTCAAGCTACTGCAAAGCTTCTCTCCAAGCTCCCATAACACCAGCAGACATCTATGTCCACAGGAGAAGCTCTTAAGATCAGCAGGACGAGAACAGCAGACATCAGTATGACTTTAAGATGCAGTTCTCATTAGTTATCGCTCAGACCCATTAATGAAGTTTGTGCAACGTTTAGCTCCACATACAGTGGGAGGTGTCCCTGCCCATGGCAGGGGGTTGGAACTAGATGATCTCTAAGGTCCCTTCCAACCCAAATAATTCTATGATTCTATATGCCTACAGCACTGTCACACATCCCTACACAGCCAAAGGCTTCACTGAGCAGAGAGGCTCCACCCTGTCAGCAGACTCCCCAGGGCTCCCCAAGCTGCTGTCCAGAGAGCTGCTTAGTAGATTATCGACATTTCTGTCAGTGGATGCTCAGCATCTCACACCTACACTTATTTTTAGTCCATAAAATTAGTCCATCCATACCAACAACAGCTAGGAAATTTAAGTATTGGCAAAGCAGATGTAGTATGTCCACTGATTGAAAGGAAGCTCATGAGTCACCTGGATCTGAGTATACCAAGTGTTCCTAATGCCGTTGCTGCAGTGGTGCCTTATAAGTAGTATTTGCAAGGCCAATAGATAAATATTCCCAGGAGACTGGACGGATGGGCATACAGGACCAAAAGACTTGCTATTTTGGAAAGTCAGACGCCTGGAGATCTGTACAGCTAAGGAAACCTTGGCTACAGCATTAGGTCACCATGGTTCTATGGGTATTAACTAATAAAGCATTCCAAATAAAATCTATACTTGGCCTGCCAGACTTTTAATCAAATTGGTAATATTACATGAAACTTATAAAAGGTATGGATTTGGAATGGCTACTGTAATTCTATTTGACACTGAGAGAAGCCATAAAATGTGCAAAACAAAACTTAACTGAACTGTGACAAAAATAATTCTAAGATATCTTAAAACAAAGAGAAACAAAAAAGGTGCTGACTGGACCTAACTGCATCACAGCTCAGTACAAATACTACATGCTCACTATTTCTCCCCTTTCACTCAGCTTTGGGGGTAAAGTAGATGTCATGATGACTGAATGTGCATGCACAGCACATGGCTCTGAAGGGTGAGCTGTTCAGTGTTTTGCTCACTAGTGTTTTATAGCATCTTGTTTTGTGGTTTCAAAAGTTGCATAACCTTCTTCTGAATTTTGTACACCCATGACTTCTACTCATGTTCCCTTCCCTGTTCCCTGGACTCCATCCGAGCTGGCTGCCAAGTGGTCTGGCAACACAACTCCCACAGCAGTAAAAACACAAGAGAAATACACAATAGTTTCCTGAAATTCTACCTGGTGTGTCACCCAACAAAAGTAATCGCCAAGATATCACCAACCGCTCGCTTGTGCATTCAGTCACTGCTTTCAAATTAATGGGGGGGCATCAAGCAACTTAAGATTTAGGATGAGGAACTTAAAGCTCCAGAGTAAAGCAAAACCTGCAACAATCCCCCCATCAGAGCTTCCAACTCCTTTCCCTTCCTCAGTACGTTCAATCTCCAGACTTAGTTTGGCTGGTTCGGCTAACTCTTGAATAGTTTTAAGTCTTAAAGGTTTCAAGTCTTAAAATTGTGTCCTCCAAAGCTGTGAGAAGCAATTGAAGGACTATTTTAACATATGGTTGTTACATACTGATATAAGTGACAGTCTGAGACAAAGGCAAGCAAGGCAGTGATCACCAGAACATTCTGAGAGACCAGAAGACGTTATTTTTCCTTAAACTCCTAATGGAAACTATCACGTGTAAATGTATAGTTTTCAAATATCTGTAATACTGTAGCATTTCCAGTGTGTAGCTAAAAATTGCGATTTATTACTGGAAAACACTTCTGAAAACAGACATTTCAATTCTAACCACACAGTAACTTTGCTTAGAGGTAACTTGTATTTATTCACCTCTTCTCTACAATGAATATAGACAGTTATGGCAGAAGTTAAGCAAACCAAAATCCCACCAATTGCAATTTCCTCAGATTCTTTCAGCAGCTTAGGGCCACTGTAGACAGAAGAAAAAAAAAAAGAACAAACCCTTAAGTTTCAAAGTTTTGGCCCAAATTTCTGACCTAGGTGAAGGCTAGGCAGTCATATTTGTCAGACCCTATAAAATCTTTGTAAAAGAAGATCCTTCAGAGAGGTGCTTCATTAAAGCCTCTCATGGGATCCAGTTCTTTGAGGTACTTTCTGAAAAGATCAAGCTTTAACAGTCTTCACTATATCTCATTCAGACACAACAGTAAAACTTTATCTTAATATTTCAGTAGGTCTACCATCTTGAGAAAGCTTTCTGTGACCGAAACAGTAAAACTATGCAAAAGAAAATAAAATCATATAAGATTAAAACAGTATGGGTATTTGATGAGAAAAGTGTAAAAAAGGACACTTGCAGATGTCTTCTCACATCAGATAAGCTGAGTAATTGTGTGTCAGCAAAAGCTGCAGATGGCACTTGCTGCTTCCTCACATAAAATCTTTCATTAAAGCGTCAGCATTGCTGTGAGGGGAAAATACTGCCTTGTTAGCCTGCTGGAGTCTATGAAGTGTCAATAAGCAGGTGGATAAAGGAACTCGGTGGACAGAGTTAGTTTCTTCAAAAAGCCTTTGACAAAGCCCTTCACTAAAGGTGGGACTAAAAAGACTGAACTGCCATGCCACAGGATTAGGGAAAAGGTTCTGCTACAGATTCAACACTGCTTAAAAGAATAAGGAGCAAAGCACAGGGGTAAGTGGTCTCCTTTCAGTACAAAGAAAACTCACCAGAGATCAGTGCTCAGACTGATTTATTCAGCGTTTTCATCTATGACCTGAAGAAGAATGAAATCTGAGTTTCTGATGATCCTAAACCCCTTGAAGCAACCAAATGCTATGAGGGCAAGGAACACTAGGAGACTTGCGGAAAACTCAGTGAACAGGCAAAAGCGATGGAGATGAGCTTCAGTGTACGTAATGTAATGTATGAACAAACAAAACAAAGCCTACATGACAATGAACTCAGAACTGGCAGTTCTGAACTCATTAAATAAGTTTTAGAGTCATGAGTGACAGCTCATTGAAATCACAGAGTCAACGTGCACCGGCAGCCAAAGACATCAACAAAACATTGGCCACCAACAGGAAGGATTTGGAGAGCAATACTGCAGGCAGCATTTTGCCACTGGGTAAAAACCTTGCCATACTCACATCTTGACCACACAGCTCCAGATTATTCACCCCTAACAACAGTGCTGTGGAGTGAAAAATGGCATGGATGAGAGGCAACTAAAATGATCAGTGGGACATAGCATCTGTCTCAATGATAATCCAGAAGGACTAAGACTGTTCAATTCAGAGAGGTGAAAGCCGAGAACTGATGCACCAAACACTTAAAAAATTTTGAACACTGTGCATAAACCGAACACACAATTGTTGTTCACTAAATCTCACAATGCTAATACTAGAGGACACTCCAGAAAACTGTTAGAAAACAGAACAAAACAGATAAAAGGATATATCTTCAAACAGCAGGTAATAACTGCTGCCACCAAGGCTGCAGGAGCAGACAGCAGAAGCAAGCCCAGAAATGGATTAAACAAAATCAGGGATAACAAGTCCATAAAAAGATAGTGACAGCACCATGCAGGGGTGTGTACTAACAATCTGGCATTGCCAGCGTGATGCTGAGGAGCCTGAGGAGAATCAGGGACAGTGCGCAGCCAGGCCAGTGGTGTACAGTTCCCGCTGCCAGAGATCCAGTCAGTCCCAGCCAGACCCTCGCACTGACCCAGACAGCACAAGTCTAGTTACCTGCCATCTTCCAAGTGCAAAGTTCTGTAGTGCTCAACCTTACTACACAGAAAAGTAGCCGAACTCATTGGGAACTTCATGCATGCTTCATCTTACACACTCAGGCCCCAAGACAGCCATTCTCCTCACACTGAACGACCCGAAGGACACTCTGGATGCTCTGTGCACGGGCACTGAGCGTTTCTCAGCGCTTCCTCTCCATCACCACGAGTTTTTTCCTTCAGAAACCAGCCTGGCTAAAGCAGAAGTCCCTCTGGGCAGCAGCTGCAGCTCTGCCACTACCCTCAGCCTGAAAGCGCCCGGCTACAAGTACCTCACAAACGCAAACCCACAGGCACGCTCGGGCTAACGCGGGTCTCCCGCCCTCCGCTGCCGCCGAGCCTCGCCCGCCCAGAGCCTCCCCACCGCCCCTTCCCTACCTGAGCCACCACATGTAGTTGTGTTCGTACGGGAAGAAGCTGTGGGGGTCATCGCAGCAGTACTTGACGTCCTGGAAGCCGCAGCAGTACACGGCGCGGGCATCGCCACCCGTCCGCGGGCAGCTGAACCCGCTCACCAGCACCTTGTCGGCGTTGAGGTAGCTGCTGCACTCAGCGCTCATGGTGCCCTGCCTGCCCGCCGGACTACCCAGCGCCTCGGCTCCGCTGCCACCCAGGCGGGAGGTGAGGCAGCGAGCGGGCGGAGCTCGGGGGGGCAGGGGGCTGCGCTGATGGCGGGCGGGAACCGCCGCGCCCGCCTCCCACCCCCCCGGGTTGGAGCGGCGGGAGCCGGCCGCACCCTGAGGTGAGGGACTGAGAGGAGCCCTTCCCGCCCTTCGGGAGAGGAGCGCGCGAGGCTGCTCACCTCAGAGGCAGCACCTCAGCGTCGCTCGCTGGGGCTCGGTTTTCCCTCAGCAGTCGGTCCCACGCCGAGGTGAGACTTTGGGGGTCTGCCCCCACCTGTAAGCCTCGCTGGGGTCTCAGGACAGCCAGAGCAAAGAGGTAATTGTGAGAGATCACAGCTGGTCTGGGCTCGGGAGCACTTTGCTTTGTGAGGGGTAAAAACTCCACAGAATACTCAATGTTTCAGAGAGACCAGTCTCCTACTCTCTTCAGAGAGCATTTGCTTTTAGTATTTTAGACCACTTTTATTTTAAAAAGTGGGATCCAGGCAGTCGTTCCGTTACCTGTATGAAGCAGCCCCTCCTCAGGGAGCAGTGGGTAGATCTCAGCACACGGATGTCATGGACAGCGCTGCGTGGGATTTGGCTCATGGAAAGGACACTCAAAACCCCCCACAAGAGCAATGGGTAGACATTGCCCTCTCCAAGGACCTGGTCCACAGTCAGTGTCCTCTCTAGATTACAAAAGAGGCTGGATCAAGTGCTCTGCCACACAAGTGACCCCAAGGAAAAGTTCAGGTTTTAGAGAGAAAGGAAACTGTTCAGTATCAGTAGAGCTTGAGTTGAATTAATAAGATCATATCAATTCAAGTAACACTTCACATTTTAATTGCAGGTTTCGCCCTGAGATGAACTCCAGGCAAGTGGGAGTTTCATGTCTTCCCGCTGTCAGGAAAGAGCCAGAGCCAGGAGTGATGGCAGCTTAGGGAGGAGCAGTGTCCTCACCGACCAGGGCACAGTCCTGTAGGATCTGGACAGCGCCAGGCTGGTGACAGTGACAGGTGCCATCAGCAGTCTCAGACTGAGTCCAGGGTCCTTCCAGAAGACTGGACAGGAGGCAAGTTACCTATAGTATAAGTGTAAAGTTCACTCAGGAGGACCAGCAAGCAACCCACACCATCAAGAAATAGGACAAAGCACAAGCATTCTCCTAGCATTGCCTATAGAAGTCCAGGCTGCCCTGGTATGAGCTTAAATGGGGCTCCTGGACCAATGAGCAGGGGGTGTGGGTTTGGACAGGACCCAGGTGATGCTGATCCAGGCCTGGTGGTGGTCACTTAGAGCTCTGACACTGCTATCTGTTAGTACTACGTGCATTCCCCCTACATTAGGGTCTTTGGCTTGCTAAAAAGTATAAATATTCTTCAGTTGCTTGGCTGATTTTATTCTGTTCAATCAGCCCTAACTTAGTACCAATTGAAATGAATGCAGAAATTCAGTCAGAGTCTGTCTGCTGAATTACAGATTTGCCTTCCTAGTATTTAGGTATATATGTGAATAGCCAGGGAAAATTCAAATTATTCAACTTCTTGGTGCCTTAAGCTTGAGTAATTTGAGAATTTGACTTTAGGGACCTGAAAAACAGGCTCAATGCTTGATGTTGCACTACACAAGGTGAGAGGATGAATGGCAATGATGTGGCTGGAACAAAGACTTCAGAAAAGGGGAGGCCAGGAGGAATCAACGAGCATTGAACATTAACAAAGAAAAAGGCTAAATCACTATGAGATTTGTGAGAGTTGTAATTTCATCATATGTGCTGTTCAGATGAAATCAGATTTAATCAGATCAATTATTTTATAATAGAATTGAGGATTAACATTTTCAGAATATATACAGAAATCAAAGACCATAAGGCAGCCTTTCTACCTGAGTTATGTCAATGGTGTCACTATGTGTTAGGAGTTAATCATGGCTCTTGTGATACTTGGGGTCTGTTTTAGAGACCAATCTCCTGGTCATTTGGTTCAGAGAGAATTTCTTTTTAATATAGTAGCTTAGCCTTTCAAAGACATGGGGACTGTGATTGATGAAGGATTCTGTAGTGAGGGCAAGATGAATGAATCTCAGCTCAAAAGCCATCAGTTGTTTGGTCAGATAGCGCGTATGCATCAGTCAGCTAATCAACATGTGACACGGGTGAAACTGAACAGTGTTTTCAGAATTTATTGCTGAAAGATGGACAGACCCACAGACAGCATAGCTGTGTAGACCCTATCCTCTAAGTTAGGTTTAAGCAGAAGACATGCAAGAAAAACAAAACAAAACAAACTAAATACAGTGGTAAATGTCATGGTTTTGGAGACTGATTCAAGACTTTGTGAGGTTGTCAATACTGTGTTCAAATGGGGAACCTCCTGTAAGTCCTACAACTTCCCAGGATGGAGGAACACTTAATTCCAGTCTAACAGGTGTTTGTCTTTTGAAATGTCTTTATGCACCTAGTTCACTTACTAATAGCTATTATCCTACAAAACCTGAATTCCCATCCTCATTTTTCTTTATGATTCTTTATTCCCTCTGGGTTTGTTTTTTTCCCCCCATCTTATCCTTTGTCTATCTGTTTCCACTGTGGTTCTGTTCATAACAGAATTCAACAACCATGACAAAAACAGATTTATCAGAGGATCGAATCCAGGAGTGGTTCAATTCACTTTTTCAACTGAATATTCCCAAATTAACCGTTGGGGAAGAAGCTAAACCTTCTCATTCAGCCATTCAGTTTGGAGACAACCCAAAGTGAACTGTACCTCTGCACTGAGCGCTACTTAAGAGCTGAGAACAAACATTCATATTAAGAGTTGTGGGACATATTTCTACCAGACAAGCTTCTATGAACCAGAAAATTAATTAAGAGCTACCATTAGAGCTGTCTGGATCAGCATCAATCCTCAGACCTACATGGAATGTTTCTCCTTAAGGGAATAATCTAATTATTAATAGGCAAACAGCTAAATAAATTACCTTCAAAAGCAATCTGGTGCCAAATTATGCAATTAAATGAAATTGTCGTGCCAGGATGGTATAACTAGCCCTGATGAGGAGTAACAGCTCAAAGTGATGTCAGGGTTAGTATAGACAACTTATTTTATCACATGAGTAGCAGGTACTTCAGGAAGGTAGATGACAGCATAAGGTTCAAAACTAAAAGGGGAACAACTGTATACTTGCAGTGCAGTGAGATGTCATCCCTCAGAGGACTAAAAAAGAAAGATTGATGCTAGGAGCATTATAAAGAGGAGTATCTGCTCTGGCACTGTGTTATTTGACTCTTGTGCATCACTAAAGGCTGAAATCTGTCAAGAGGATATGATACATTTTGGGTTCTGCTCTCAATTCAACTGATATACAGCTGCAAGTAAGTTGCTTTCCCAGTGTGTGCTTCAGTTTAATGCTCTGTAAGTTTATGATAATGATGGAGTTGTCTGACACTTGTTTGCAAAAGTTTTGAGATCCTCTCTGTGAAAGTGAACACGTGTATAAAGTATTGTTATGATTTTTTCATGTCACTCTAGAGCCTACCAATTTTTCTAGTAATTTTAACTATCTTTTATACACATTACTCTTCGATTTAATTCCCACAATCAGTATATAGTATAGATTTTGCCTTTATGCTCTCTCTGCTTTACAGAGCTAAATAATGAATAAGGCGAAAGTAATTTTAAGCATCAGGAAGTAAGAAAAGGTTTCACGCAAAATTTAAAGTAAGAAGGAGAATCATTGAAACAGTGAAGTAGGAGGATTTATTTTAAGCATTGACACTAGTAATTTTGAGGTGAGGATAGAGCTCTGATAAGTAGTTTGTGTTTGTATGTGTAATGGCTCAGTATCTATAGTTTTTTTTATGCTCTTATTGGTAAATATTTCAGAATAATGTCTCACTTAAGCAAATTTTACCCTTTTACACTTATTTATCTATCTAGAAATAGAATAACAAGATGACCAATATAGTTTCTAACAATGAACCTAGCCAAATAATCTTGACTGCAGTTTGTCTTCATGGAGTGTTTTTACTTTCTTTTTCCCTTTCAGAGGGGACAATTCCTTTTACTCAGCTCAGCTTTAGGCACAGAAATGGCATACGCCTTACCAAAAATTTGCAATGTGACATTGGCTCAAGCATTTACCTTTGCTTTAATTTACCCTGCTTGCAGAATATAATTATTTGTAATTTTAAAGATACAATTATATGTTGTAATGCAATTTCTGCTTGAATAGGAGGATACAAATTTTAAAGGATTCTAGTAAGTATGTAGTTTCTGCATGGAGGGGATGATTACAGGGATTATTCTGAGACTTTCTAGACTGCAAGGAAGTTAGAAATGATGGGCTTATTATTTCAGACCATTTAAGCAAGATATCCATCAGAGAGAGCACTTCTGAAACATGTAAGTTGTTTGATCTTTTCAGCATCGGCTCTACATGGATACACAAAATAGAAAATTATAGATTCATAGGCTCATAATGAATAGTCACTTTCTATCACAGTCTGAATTTATCCTGTCTGAAACTGAGGATTAAAGAAAAAAATCTTAAGAAAACAGGTATGAAGCACTGACTTCCAGATCTCAGTGAACAAATGATGCAATAAAACAGAAGATATCTGTAAACTTGAACTGAAGCTTATTAATTTTCTTCATTTGGTTCAACCTCTTAGGCCAATAATTTAGATTTAGTCCTACTAAGAGTCTTTTTAGAAATTCAAATGCTGATTTGTTATACATCAATATTTTTTACATATTTTTGTTCATCTTGGCTCCAAGTCCTTACTCTCACTTAGCTATCATAGCGATCTTTCATTCTAGTTTATAATTCAAAGAGATTCAGATATGAATAGTAGCAATAACTCTTCCCTCTTTAACCTTCTCATACAATGGTCTTTGTATTTTTGGGTGTAGGGAGAAACACCATCTATTGTGAAGGTTCTGCAGCAAGAGAGAAGCTTTTTACAGGAGCCTATTTGCAATCACTTCTTATCTTAGCAAACGGTATTATTGGGACTGAAGTTTTCTGTCCTGTGTTTCTGTCTCCCACTAACTGTTGGGTTTTTTCAGTTTCATTCAGGACTATGTTGTGTGGCTAGAAGTCACAGGAGGGAGACTGAGACTGAATGAGAAGTCCCAAAAAAGAAACAGGGACACCAGTGGAAGAGCTGACGGAAGTGAGCTGAAAACAAAGAAATGGAAGGGAGGTCTGAAGGCTCAAGTGGAGGAGTAACAGCTTACCTGATAAGACAGGAATTGAATGAAAGGAGATGTTAAAAGCCAAAAGTTTGGGCTCTGACCCAATTTGGGGTGGGAAACTGGAACTGGCATGAGAAACATAATGATCAGGCGCTGGGATTTGGCAATTAAAGCTAATAGAGACAGGATGAAGAGATGGGAGTAGGAAAGAGTGACCAGAGGCAAATTGAAAGGATAAGGCAAAAAGACCCAGGCTTTGGAGTAAAAGGAAGAAGTCTTTGCTCACTAGAGCTCATTTACCTATGAAGCTTGGAACCCAAGTTTTCTGCTTGTCCCCCTTCCTTTTCTGTCAGCAAATGTTTAAATCCTGTGGAGAAATGTATGCTTCATTTAATTCTTCCACACATATGACAGACAATGAGTTATTTATTTCACTTATCCATGTGGCAAAGCTAGGCATGATAGTTTGAAATATTTCAGATGACTCATATTGTTGCCAAGATGAAATTCTGCTCTTGTTTTCTCTCTTTGTTTTCAAACTTAAGAAATTACATGTACAAAATTACATTCAAAGAATTCATTAGGTTACTCAGAATTTAGAAATAACAGACCTACAGATAATAATATGATCACATACTATTTTTTAAGATATTCCATCTCATTTGGCAGTGGAGTTTTAAGGATTTTATTTTCTTACTCTCTTCTAATGCGTGGTCAAAAGTTTATCTGCTGCATGTTAACCAAACCTACTGTGAATACTGAATTATTTCAGCTGTGGTTTTTTTGGTAATAGTTATGACTCAGAATCATAATCGAAGTGTCAGTTCAACCTTGTTATTGATGGCAATGCTCTAAATTTGATGGGGAGGGAGTCACATAGTGTATTCCTTCTTGGTTCATGTATTACATGTATTTACAGGAAGATAGGAATTTGGACTTTTCACTCCTGATATTGTTGTGTTAGTCACAATCAATTACATGCCTCTCTTAACAATTGTTTTCTTGTCAGAGCTTCAGTTTTATTTTCTAGCTGCAGAAGCTCATTTTTATTCCTCTTTTCTGGTGCTGAAGAGGAGTTTGTTTTCCAGCTTTGGAATACTACTTGATTTGGGGATGCTGTAAAGAGAATCAGCTTCCATTGCACTTCTGCCTTTGTCTGAAGTTAGAAAACCTTACTTGGTTTCAAATCCCTTTTCACTTCATCACTGGAGATAAGGAGCAATTGTCCAACATAAACTGATAATCCAAAGGAAATATAGAATCATGGAATCACAGAACGGTTTGGGTTGGAAGGGACCTTAAAGATCACCTAGTTCCACCCCCTTGCCATGGGCAGGGACACCTCCCACTATCCCAGGTTGCTCAAAGCCTCATCCAGCCTGGCCTTGAACCCCTCCAGGGATGGGGCATCCACAGCTTCTCTGGGCAACCTGGGCCACTGCCTCACCACCCGCACAGGAAAACATTTCCTGATATCTAATCTAAATTTCCCTTCTTTCAGCTTAAAACCGTTACCTCTCGTTCTATCACTCAACCCCCTGATTAAGTCCCTCCCCATCCCTCCTGTAGCCCCCTTCAGGTACTGGGAGGCTGCTCTAAGGTGTCCCCGGAGCCTTCTCTTCTCCAGGCTGAACAATCCCAACTCTCTCAGCCTGTCCTTGTATGGGAGGTGCTCCAACCCTCTGACCATCTTCGTGCCCTCCTCTGGACCTGCTTCAACAGTTCCATGTCTTTCCTGTGCTGATCAAAAAGATAGAAAGTGTATTCTTATTACGAACACTTAACATAGCCTATGATTTGATTAGATGGTTTATAACATTAAATACAGGCTACTAATAATAACTAGTACTTCAGTGGTTTTAGACACTACAGGTCTTTCAACTCAATTACATTTGCACAATAGTTATTAAAATGCAACTGAGGCATGTGATTGTTATCTCTTAATCTTATGTGTCCCTCATTATCAGATTACCACACGGTCTGTAATGGATGGAATTACTCTTAGTGATAGATGACGTATTCAGTCACATCAGATGCTTCCAAAATGAATTGGTTTTAGTCTCTCACTAGTTGTCTGAGAACTACTTCCCATTTTGGTTCTTTTGGGAGCATTTGTATATAGAGATCAAAAATGTCATGTGCCAAATGCTTAAAATTCACCTTAGTTCATTTTCTCCAAGTCTGTTGGTAGGATGATTGGAAGGAACCATTCATGTTATCCTGCTCTGAGGATAGATCAAACTTCAGTTTTCACGACTTTCAGGTTGGCAATTCCTTGTCAGTTTTTTCAAGGCACTGATTAAAGTGAGCATCCACAGTCCAGACAACACCACTTACTGAGAAGCATTGTGTGCATGAGAAGCCAGCCCTGATTTCTGTCTTGCACATCTGGCAGAGGTCCTCTGGGAATCTAGGGACTCCCTGGAATCTTTGGCTGTCTGGTGTCCTCTGCTTGTCATCTTCAAGTGGTGTCCTTGTTTTGAACATTTGACCATCGATCTTATTTGTGTTTTTTTTTTTCTTTTTCTGTGTTTTTGGGTTTTTTTGGGTGGGGGACAGAGCTTTAATGTTTTGCTTCTGGGCTCTGTGTCCTGCCTCTAGGGTTGAAAGATACTCTTTTTGCCCTCACTAAGTCTAGTGTAGCCACACAGAGTACAAACAGGATGGAATTCCGTTTATCAACTTTTCTCCAGCACTAATTGAAGTGACTTCCTCTGAGTGCAAGAAGAAAAGATTTGACGGAGAAACTGTCTGAAACTCGCAGGGGAATTTCTCTCATTGCTCCCAGGTAAAGTACTTCTGTCTACTGTATTTCTCCACTTCTTATGGAGAAATAGGAACTCCAATGTCTTCCTTCACGCAGTCCTTTTATTTTGTATCTTGTGCTCCCCTATTTCATTCTTGATTGTCTGCTTCATGTATCTCAATTATGGCAGATGTGTGGCTCAAGAAGAGACAAGAAATTGGCTTTTCAACAGAACACTTCTTAATCAAATTTTATCACCTATCTGTTTGGCGTTAGTTTAGGTCAGCACCAGGAAGAAGCTGACAAGCAAGTGCCAAATTCCAGCATACATCTCCGCCTTTAGTTATCCATGTTCTTTCCTGGCCAGCCTGAGATGTCAAAGTGATAGGGATAGGGATCTTCTGCACGAGGTCTTGTCTGCTTTCCTGGAATTACAAATTTTTAGCAATACATACCACCAGTGTTTTCGCAGGAAGTGGTTTTTTGACTTGATGAAAAAAGATACTTAACACTTCAGAGGAAGTGAGAAGGTGAATAATTTGGGGAAGTGCCATACTGAAAGGTGCAAAGGCTGAAAAGGAATGTAAGGCATATTTTTATAACTTTTTAATTGGAGTTAGTCATCACAGATGATGTGTTATCCATTAGAAAGGAGTAAGATACAGTTTAGTGTGTTCACTAGTATGATATCAGATCTAGTTTTTCTGCCAGCCAAGACTAAGCCAATACACCCCTAATGAAGCCTCTGTCATTCATCATTCTTCTATACCTGGAATTTGCACCAGAGACAGGAATTGTTTCTGTATTTCTACTGAAGCGGGATGTTTCAGTGCAGCTCACTGTCACAGACATGACTAACATCTCAACAGAAGTAGTCAAAGCAGAAGCAAGCTAAATTATCTTAATTTACAGTAGCATTGTTGTTTGCCTTATGGAAGGGAATGTAATTACTTCATTTGTCTGTTGCCATCTATTTGTCACTTTAACTGCTGCCAGATCAATCAGCTTTTACATGACATAACTTGCTTTTTCTTGTTTGATTAACTAAGGGTGATAGATGTATCTGTACAAACTTGGAAGCAGAAGAATAAGTTCTGTTCTTTGCTTTTCGTTCACTTGTTCCTTGCTTTTGAGAAAATGGTGTCACCCACATGCTTAGTTGCTTCATCTATAAGATCAGTACCAAGCCCTTTTTTGTGATGCTGTGAGGTTTCTGTAAGTCTCTGTAACAGAATACAGCCATTATTATCCTTGACTAAGAATGGTCCACTTTACTGTTCCTAACTATTACTATAGTTCCTTCATTAGTAACAAACATTCTTGTTGGTTTTCATCTCCCTAAAAAAACCTCATGTTTTGAACCTCATTACATTCAGTACCGAATAAATTTAGAATAAGGTACATACCACTTTTTCTCAAAAAAATTGAAAAAAACCTGTGTTCCAAAATTGAAAAAGGACAAGTGTTTGGGTTGGTTTGTGGTTTTTTGTTTTAGTTTGGGTTTTGTTTTTTTTTTCTGTAACTAGGGATGGATTTGAAGGATAACAAAAAGACCTGCTGAGAAATTGCTTTTCTGTTGGCATAAGTAAGAATCCATCCTACTGGACTGAGTCAAGTCTTAGCTGTTCCCAGATTAACTTTCCAAATAGTGTAAATTTATGAAGGCAAGGCAGCCAAGGCCTGACTGGTGTTAAAAAAAAATTCATAATCTGAATTGTAAAGAACAAGGGACCCTCAGGTGAGGACAGGACTGCAAGACTTGTCTTGAGCTATGAATTCTGGATTGATTCATAAAAGCTAGAGCCTATGAAGGGTTGTGTATAGCTAATTAAGTCCTTTAGTCAGTGGAAAAAGGCTACAAAAAAGACTGATTTCACCATATCACTTTTGATCATGGGTGTTTGCTAGCAGTCCATGTTGATTTACTTCATATTAACAAGTTCTTTAAAGCAGCACACAGATGTTTTTAAAAATCAGCTGGTTTAGTTATTGGGAAATGCTTCCATCTTGCATATATACAGCTTTGTAAACATATATATGACATGAAGCCTCTTTGCTCCAGAGCCTGTGCAATAACTGCTCTCACAGCTAACGAATATACGAATGCGATGAAATCATGCAGTTTGACTGATTCTGCATGCTTCTTTTTACTACTGACTTTAAATCAGCATTTTTACTAAAGATAAGAATAAAAGAGGATGCAATTTTGATTTTATTTTTATTTGCTCCACTGGTTGCTATTTTATAATTGAATTGTATTTTCAATTTCACATTCAAAATGTTCAGACTGAGACACACGCACTGATCTCCCTGTTCCAAAGGAAATTTGAATTTTTATCTCATTTTAGGTCTAAAATTCAGAATTCTTATCACACTAGATATTTTTGCATCAGAAACTCACACTCTGAACTCTAATCTCTTTCCTGCTTTAGAATAACCTCGACAGGAAATCTGTGATGTTTTTATATTAGTGCAATTTGTCCTCAGAAGGTCTGAGATCTTCTTGTTTGTATTTAAGTCTTCTACCAGTTATTATAATAACTTTAAAAGTAGCCGTCTTCCACATGAGAATGTAAAAGGAAGAGAAATAACAAGTGTATTCGTTCACTGCTCCAAGCCTAGGTCAAAAGCAAACCTGGGCTGACAGGAGAGTGTTGAGCATTCATTACTTTCCTGGAAGTCATGGATATTTTGCTACCGCCAGGCTGTTCCTTTTAGAAAGTAAACCATTCAGTTCATGAATCAAGAGCTAAAATTCATTCAGAATAATGGTAACAAAGTCACCCACCATAAAGTCACTTTTTGATGAGTCACCATGTAGTCCCAGAGACGTCATCCTACTATTCACAGCAGGTAATTAATGCAAACAAGGAAGAGGGCCAGTAAGTAGAATACAAATTATAAGAGTTTCTGTATATTTTGAGGGGTTTTTAACCTAATTTGGAAGCTACTGAAGTATACGAACTAAGATTGCTAACCAAATTGTATTAATAGTGAGGTGCTAGAAGCACAACTGACTGTTTTTTGAAATATATTTTACGTTATTATTCCCCAGTTGCTGTGGCTCAAGAATATTTTGGTTCCTGAGAACAGCTGATTTCCTGCATTTCTATCATTCAAGCTGACAGGGAGCAACATGAAAGTGAGTTTATAACTAGCTGTTAGTGATGTAATACACAAAAAAGGCCAAAACTTTATAGATGGTAGGGATTCAGCCCTTCCAACACATTTAAGTAGCTATTGCTAGTATAAAGCTCTGTTTCCTTCTTGGTTTATGACTTCTGTTCATATTATTTTGTATTTTTTGAGCACTAGCCTCCATGTAGGATATTTTTTCATGCATTCATTAATTAGGTTAGCAATATTTTGCTTAGTATTATCAACTCTATTAAATGAGAGGAAAATAAGATCGTAGACAGATTATTTCACATGCTAAGTATTAGAAAGGAGACATTCACAATGCAAGAAGCAAAGTCCGACACTGATAATACCCAGTCTGGACATCACACGATGCAGAAATCAGTAGCTTTTTCACAGGCAGTGCTTTAGTGCATACATAATGCTTTTGGAAGGAAGAAGAAAATGATGTGTGTCTTTGACAAAGCACTGAGTCTCCAACCAGGACTTCAGAGAAGAGCTTAATTGGAAGGACCAGGTGCATTTCAGCCTAGTAGATATTACTTTAAACAAGCATTCTTCAAGGGGATTTTCAATAAATATTAAAGTGCTTAGAACTGACGTTTTGAAGAATATAAAATAAACAGAGACAGGTGTTGACTGTAAGATTGGGATGCACAGTAAACTCAGGTAATTTTTGTTTGTTGATACTGTCATCAGTAGCATTTAGAGAACTTGTGTGTCTGGTACAGAACTTCAGGAAGAGTTTATCTTAGGACAGACTCATGAGAAATTGTTTTACCTTGATCCTGGCCAACTAATTTCAGCTATATCTGTGGAATATTTTTTCTAGCAGAAGCAGAGCTTGCGGTTCATCTCCCAGGTTTCATGGCACAAAAGCATGGCCAGAGCATTCTGTGAGAGCCAAGAGTGGTATGACTAATTAAGGGTTAGAGAAGGTGATTTGTAATTTAAACTGGGAATTCAGCAAGCTCTTTAATTACAAGAAGAGTTTGACTATTGTGCCCTTTTTTTAAAGCATGGATGAACAATCTGTAGGTTGTGGACATTTGCCTCTGCAGCTGTTCTTTATCATTGTCAGACTTACTTGCTTGCTAAATAAAAATATAATGGTTTATCGTATAATTGAGATGAAAGCACTTAATTATGATGAAGCAACAATGCCTTTAGGGAAAGGGGGACAAAAAGATAGAGGACTATTTTATATAGTACAATAGATTTCTCACTGCATCTTTTGCCTAAGAAAATTAAAACTACAGCTCCCTGAAGCTAGGATTTCTGTAATTTCTGTTTGATGGGGAAGTGTTCCACAGAAGTGTATTTATAGATCAGGTGTTGCAGAAGTTTGTTCTTCAAGAAATTGAACTTCAATATTTTCTGTTGTTCTAGAATACTATTATTTCCTTTTACTATTGTTGTTCTATCAATTAGCACTTAGGAAAGAATCAGTGCCTGACTTTATGGAGGCTGTTATTTCTGTTTCAGTGGGGGATAAGAGTCTACGTAAGCAGAATTGCCTCAAAAACTTTCACGTCTGTGCTTACCTTCCAGAATACAAGACTGCTTACTTTAAATGCCATGATGCTTCAGCTGTTTTCATTTTCTGGAATTAGTTTAGAAGATCTTCTTGTTGAGCAGGTATCTTGCAATGCTTTGAGATAAAACAGCATGCCTTATCTCTCAGGCCTGTAGATTGACAGCTTGAATCAGGTTTTCTAGGATAAGAATGGAAAGTTACACTGGGCTGACTTCAGCTCCCATGGGGAGACAGCTGGAAAAGCTCAGCCATTATCACTAGACAAGCCCCCACAGTTGCCTATGCCTAGGTGCTGCAGAGTTGGCATGAAGGATGGAGTTGAGCTTCAGGTACAGTTCCGTTATTTCCTTCTACTCTGTGTATGCCTCTGCTATGGCACTTTAATATGGTTCAGATTAGTTCTCAAATCTCTTGGTGCTTTCAGAATCTCATCCATCAAAGGGTTTGTAACCTCCTTGGTGTTTTGTCAGTGATGTTTTTACTCCAGGATCTGTTAATCATGTCACAGAGAAGACCTGATTTCTCTGCTTAGTCAGCTCTTTTGTGAATGAGTCAGAGGTAAGCTTGTTAGATTTCATTGGGCTCTCCAAGTCACTGCAGTATAAATTTACATGTGTATAGGATGTATTTGGGTGATCCAATAATTGCAGGTATCATAAAATTTGTTTTGCTTAATCAAAGGGATGTCCAGTCTTCTGAAAATACTGACTATGGTAAGCTATTTATTGAACCAGATGCTGATGTGTTTGAAATAATAAACTGGGTACCATCCAGTAGAGAAAAATTGTGCATGGCTTGCTACTGAGGTTTCAGACCAGAATTACAACGGAAATTTGAGTGAAATGTCCCTAGTATGTAATTAAAATCCCAGAGGTGGCTGTAAGGATAACTAGGCTATTTGGTTTTGTTCTCCTTACAATGCCAAAAAAAGGGGGATTAAACTCCTCTCTTTTATAGAGAACAGCCTATTATATAGCAGCCTTCCAGTACCTGAAAGGGGCCTACAGAAAGCTGGAGAGGGACTTTTTACAAGGGCATATAGTGGTAGGACAAGGGGTAATGGTTTTAAACTGAAAGAGCGTAGATTTAGATTAGATATAAGGAAGAAATTCTTCACTGTGAGAGTGGTGGGGCACTGGAACAGGTTGCCCAGAGAAGCTGTGGATGCCCCATCGCTGGAGGGGTTCAAGGCCAGGCTGGATGAGGCCTTGAGCAACCTGGGATAGTGGGAGGTGTCCCTGCCCATGGCAGGGGAGTTGGACTAAAGCATTTGTTCTACAAATTAATTCCAATGCAACAAAGTATGGAATATATGCCACATACTCAACTTAATAATGAAAATGTTTCTGTTAACTTCAGAGAGTTATGTGATTAAAATCATGTGCCTTTTCAAATTTGTTGTTGCTTCAAAGTTTGCATATGTAATACTTACCTTAGTTCTCTTTAAAATGCCAACTGGTAGGAGCACCAACTCTAACAGTCACAGACATTCATTTGAAAAACTTACCAGCAAGAACTCTTTTTATCTCAACAAAAACACAGTGTACAGGTCCCCTGCTCTTAGCTGTGGGATGCTTTAAAATTAATCTAGTCTTGTCCAATTGCAGTATTATTGACGAGTGGAAGCTTTTTTGTGCTTCGTAATGCCTTTAAAAGCAACACAAACAGTATTTCCCATATAGTATGAACCCTTTCCAACTGATAATTGCCATTATATCTCTTTAGACTTCTAGAATTTGTCTAATAGAGAATGCAAGATCATATCTATGTAAATCCAGAGTTCTGTTTGAAGTTGGACACCCAACTTTGTGGACACCCAAAACTGAAATAGAGAAGGCTTAAGATGTCTTTCAAAGCATCATGTGGGCTCATCCAGGCTTTGGAAACACACTTTCTATGGAAAAAATTTTAAGCCCTGCAGCACTTGCTAATAGCATGCTGGGGCATTGCATTAGTACCCTTGGATGTAGAAAAGAGATACAATAAAAAACCTCCTTTTCTAGTAGTTGGATTCTCTGTCCCAGCACAGTATCAGCTGGGCCTGGTTTTTCTTTCTTTGCAATATCCTTGGTAACAATTGTCTTGAAGCGATTCATGAAAGAATAGACTAAATGACTGAATGGACTGTAGAGTTCACTTTTCTCACCATCAGAGGAGGAAAATACAGACATTCACTGTCACGAGCACTGATTTCCTGCACTCTTAAGTTACACTCCAAGTGAGAAGTAGCTGATACACCTTGGGACATACTCAGTAGTATCAATATGACCTGAACATTTCCATGCCCCGTTTGTCCCAAAGATTCTTTGGCTGTTAACTGTCTCTTTTAATTTCCTCCTCATTTCTGCCTCCTTACTTGATCTCTCCTTTTGCTCTTTTACTTGTGTTACTACTTCCTTTTATTCTCTCTTCCACCTCCCCCCCCTTTTTTTGTTTTACTAAAAGGTACAACACTTGCTCTCAGTTTTTTTCAGGCAAATTATTTTGTGCAGCTCAATCTCTGCCTCTCAGGTTCTTTCTGCAAATTCTAAAGTACTTCTAGCTTTTACTTCCTTAGAGCAATCCACGGAAAGAGCCCAAGACATCAGGAGACAGCAGCTGTTCAAGCATGGGAACTATAATCTGCTGTAGGATCAACCCTTTTATTTCCGATAGTTCTCCAGTACTCTTCTTTCCCCTCTTGTTCTGCAAGCCACTGCATGCCATAATATTTGTCTTTGATTTCAACTAGAGCCTGTGTGGATACTGAAAAGCTCTAATGGCAGTGATGAGTTGGAAAAAGTTCTTACCATGGTCAGGTCAATTAAGGCTTATTTGTACACTTAGGCACTGACAACTATATGGACAAATATCGTTTGTGTTGCTTTTAAAGGCATTACGAAGCACAAAAAAGCTTCCACTCGTCAATAATACTGCAATTGGACAAGACTAGATTCATTTTAAAGCATTCCAGGGTTAAGAGCAGGGGACCTGTACATTGTGTTTTTGTTGATATAAAAAGTTCTTGCTGACAAGCTTTCAAAGGGTTCCTGTCAAAGAACAATGAGGCTGTAACTGTTAGTGTTATTATTTTAGTGTGAGCTAAGGAGATCTGCAGTCTGAAGTCTGAGCAGATGCCTGAGTGCTACATTTGAGAAAGGTGCCATTAAACATTTGTAACATTAATGTGGTATTGAACAATGTAACATTATGCAATAATTAAACATCTGAAAAATAATTTCCATGGAAAAATGTTGGTTCTCTAATGTTTGTCTGTACATGCAGCAAAATTGGATGGTGTTATAATTTGAAAAATAAATTTAACATCAATTGTATGAGGCGACAGTAGTTCTTTTAAGGCAAAATGCTAATAGAAGAAAGAAATCACCATTTCATATAGGCTCTGGCCCTACAGAATGGCTATTTAAGTATCACCTGATAGTCTTTACTGGGTGAAAAAATGCAGAAATTCTTCTCATAGCTTTTGGAGAATTTTTACAGAGACTTTGTCTTCATATTTCTTTAAGATTTATAGATGTATTTTGCTTATGCCCTTCTTAACTGACTTTCTAGTCAGATGAAATGAAATATGTTTGGCCTTGGTAACTAGAAAGCCACACATCTATGTAAGTCTGCCTGGTCTGAAGGTATCTGTTTTGGCCCTCTTCCTAGCACATGTCTTAAGTCAACCATGCACTTTTTACTCTTTATTTTTTCATTCAGTTCATGATCAAAATATGACAACAGAATTGTAGATGTCAATAATATCACAATCAGGAAATTCTCGTTATTCTGAGCCTTCTTCCTACAGGTACATGAACTGACTTCCTATAGTGCTACCAACAATTAATAATTTTAATTGGGACAGAAACAACTGCTGACGAGTTCTTCTTTCCCAGGAAAGTCAAATTGAATTCAGTTGGAGTNTGACATTTGTTCATGTCAATTTGATTATTGCCGCCTCAGAGGAAGAAGGAATGTAAAATTAAGAGGGAGTTCAGACTGAATAATAATACGAATTTTCTGACAGACAGGGAAATTTAATTAGACAGTACCCCCCTGGAGACTAATGAAAGCAGTCAAATTTGAGACAGACAGGAGAAAGCACTATAATCAGTGCTAAAAGTGTGTGCATGCATGTCTGTGTGTCTCTGTGCTATGTAGATAATCTGAAACAGTTGAACATTGATAGGAAAATGGAATTTGGCATAAAAAAATAGCTGTACCAGGACTGATTATTTGCTTGCTTATCCATAATTTTTCTTCCAAAAGCACCCAGTATCACATGCTTTAGAAGAATGTTTCAAGAAATGCTACATGAAGAAATAACAAAGTAAATCGTTCCAGGAGGTTTTCTCCTAATCCTCNTAATTTTAATTGGGACAGAAACAACTGCTGACGAGTTCTTCTTTCCCAGGAAAGTCAAATTGAATTCAGTTGGAGTAACTTGCTGTTTTCTACATTCTTAGGATGGTGAACATAGTTTCCACTGGTCATCATTTCCCTTCCCCATATACTCTCTTTTGGAATGTGAATAGACAAAAGTCCAGCCCTAATTCTCAATAAAGATGTAATGGCATGCTGGGATTTTTGAATGTCATAATTCATCCTTCTTCTTCAGGATGATTTTCCTTACAAGTTCTGTAACATGAGGTCTTATTTCTTCAACAGAGACAGTAGAGTCCCAGGCCTTTACTACTTTCCCATTGGGGTCCACCAGGTATTTCCAGAAGTTCCAGGTTGGTTCTTCTCCTGTAGACTCTACAGGGAAAAAAAAAAAAAANCTCTGTGCTATGTAGATAATCTGAAACAGTTGAACATTGATAGGAAAATGGAATTTGGCATAAAAAAATAGCTGTACCAGGACTGATTATTTGCTTGCTTATCCATAATTTTTCTTCCAAAAGCACCCAGTATCACATGCTTTAGAAGAATGTTTCAAGAAATGCTACATGAAGAAATAACAAAGTAAATCGTTCCAGGAGGTTTTCTCCTAATCCTCATCTACTACAGTTTTCCCTTCCATGATCACATACTCATTTTACATGAGTTGCATCCTTATCCTTTACTATTCTGCTACATGACTAACAAAAATTCAGGATCAGACTAGGGGCTTCATCCCACTAATAGCACAAGTACAGATGCTACAGACAAATTGGCATCTTTTTCATTAACTATACATTGTGTAAAATCTCATGTGGAATCAGAAGATATTTCAAAATATCAACAAGACACGGCCAGGTTTACACTGTTGACTATCCTGTCATTACGCTGCATAAATATACAGCTTCCAGCAGCCTCCTTTTGCATGTGGAACAACAGGGAAACAGAAGTTTTCAAGTTTCATGTGACTCGTCTGCAGTAACAACCCCACTGGGCAAAACAGAAGTGGAAGGATGGGAACAGGATTAAAGGGAAGTTTGGCCAGCAGAAAGATCTGTTACACACACCTGGAAGGAGGTGTGCTTTGGGTAGCCAAAAATATTGGCTATTGGCTATCTGCACTCTTTTAAATTTGGTGATATGTGGGAGAACACTGGTGCTGGAGAGAAGCAGCAGCTCGTGTGATACTGTGTCATATTGGGCTTTACTATCTATCATTGCTCGAAGACATTTCCTTCACATTGGATAGATTGATTTAGTTTGGCATTTAAATGGTATTTAGATGATTCATTCAATAGGAAACAGAGCCTTGATAGAGAATATCCTGCTTTACAGTGTATTCTGCCAGCTGTCTGCTAAGAACCAGCAAAACCTCTTTGGGTCTCAGTGCTAGCCATAACGCAGATTGGAACTGGAGGAACTACACAGTATGGCTATTCCAATGCTTGGCAAGGAATGAGGAAGGAGTATTGAAGGACATCTCTTAGTGCCTGGTTTCACTTTTTGATTGTTGAAGTAAATTATGTAGGCACTTTGCTTTCACTTAATCCTACAGCTCTTGAGATGAATCTTATAAATCCAACCTGCAGCCGTCACGTCACAGGAGAAGCACGTACAAAACTGCAAAGTTGAAATAGGAAGATCAGGTGCTGTATGCATACAGGAGACTATTTCAAAACCTGTATTCCATGTAGAGGTTTATTAGACTAGCTTTTACAGGGCATTTGTTATTATAGTGTCTTCATCCCCAGAGATCTTTTTAGAAGGTTAGACAAAGGTGTCAGGGGTGATACAGAAATCCTGCCTTCTGCAGGAAGATGGACTACATGACTTCTGACCTCTTTGAGCCTGACAGCTCTGCACTGTGATTCTGTGAACACAGTCAATAGATATGATTTTTCTGCTGGATAGCATTTTGTGACAGAGAAATTCAATGCTGAGGAAACAAGCCTCCAGTGTTCCAGATTACTCACCAATTAAGTACTTGAAGGCAGGAATTGCAGCGGCTCCACTGACTGTAATTTTGCTGAACATAGGAAAGGAGGCACCATAAGTCTTCCGTGCAAAACTCTCGATTTCTTTGTTGGTGTCTGGTTCTTGCTGTCCAAACTGATTGCACGGGAATGCCAGCACATTGAAATGATACGGGCCGAGGTCTCTCTGTAACTGTTGTAAGGCCTTGTAGTGACTATCTGTGTACCCACACTCACTCGCAACGTTGACAACTAGCGACACCTGAAGAACAAGAGAGATTAAAAAATGTGCTGCACATGTCAGCTTTCCAACAGGTAGGCTGGGATGCAGATTATTTGCAAAAAATGAGAATGTCTAGAGAACTGTGACCGAACATTTACATTTGAAACTACATCGAGTTCTGTTCACAATAGGAAGATTTAAGATTTCTTTTATGTATTCCCATTTGGCAGCCATGAAGATAATCAATAAGCTAATAAGCTGCTAAGAAATCTTAACTCTCAATTTACAGAGAATCTGTGTTTCTCTGTTCTGCCTTTTGCATAGTTTCTAAGCATATCTAAGAAATGACCATCCAGCTAAGGTATACCAAGTTGCTTGAAAGAAGACTGTAACTGAGAGTATTTTTGGTAGTTCATTTATCTCTAGTGAAGCATCTGTTTTGCAGCATCTTTCCTTGTACTGAATTTAGTACTTATCCAGAACTGGCTGATCCATTTATCATTGCTAGTGTAGATGTCTCCATCTGGAAGTTACCAGATCAATTACAGGATTTTGAGTTAGTCTTATGCAGTATGGAATGTAAAATTACCCACTGTGTCTAGTAAATCGACTTAGTTGTGACAAAAAGCAGATTTTGCATAAGGCTTACTGCCGCAACTAGAGACTCCTAAAGTGCAGCCTGTGCCCATGTGCCCACTGTCCTTTAAAGAGTTATTCCTGTAGCTGATCATCTTTGACGTTGTGTACATTGTGTCATTCGGACATTGCCACCAGGCATGTACCTGCCTGCACAGATCCAGCAGAGACGAGGATGCCAAGCACAGAAGAACTCTACAGGAAAATAAAGGCATGTGTGAGGAGAACACATGGAGAAGCATATTCTACCAAGAATTCATTGGGGAAATTAAGTGACCTAACCCATATTACATATTACACAGTTTCTCAAAGTCACAAAGAGCTTTCCATTTGTTTTTGAGATATTTTATCCTGAAGTAAATGCTAAAATTTATTTTTAGACTTACAGCTTTTATTATTCTTATGAATTTTGCAAGTATGAATTCCCACTTATTATACATATTGAGGCTATTCTAACGTTTTCTTGAGAGTTGATCAAAGCTTAATGTCACAGATCCTTTAGATACAATATGACTTATTTATAAATAAAAATAGCATTGTGTACTTTATAGTGATGTTTCTTTTACATGTAACTATTGTTCTTTTTTCCCAACCGATTTGTAAGAGTCATAATGCAATATAGATAGATATTATAATACTAAAAATGTTTCTACCAGCCTAGATTAAAATGAGGCATAGTGCAGAACAAGTGTTATGATTTGTGAACCAAAATTCTACCTGGTTTACACTGAATCCAGTGAGTTTCTACAGATTATACTTCAGCCAAGAAGCTGGTCCTTCATTCTCAAATTGCAAAAATGTTTTAATTTAATCAAAGTAGCCAACACAATCCCCAGTGCTAGTACAACAACAGCAGCTCTTCACATTGGATCTTTCTACAAGGGTTTGGAAGTTTCATATGAGCTGGCATGTTGGTTTCATTATTTTCAGTGAGACAGCAGTGTTGAAGGGCCCAGTGCCACAAGAGGAAAGCCTGAAGTTTGGACACATTAATTGACCTGATCAAACTACACAGCAAGTAGCTGCAGGGCAATAAAAGGAAGTAAAAAAGAAACAACTCCAGGTCTCATACTTTTGTGTCTGTGACCACTGGCTTTGCTCTATTTAAACTTAGATTCTAATGTTACCATTGTTTCATATCCCTGTATGTGTTTATATACAAAATACAAAAGTATACAGGAAATATTAATAGAGTGCATCAAATAAGCTATAGTATATGAAAAATACATTACTACATGTATATAGTGTTTTTAAGAAAACAAACTGGCATATAAAAGCCCACAATCTGGGTAAGGTATAGGATCATAAAATTACATCCCTGGAAGGGGCAGGAATGAGTAAAGAAAAAGCTAAGGGGATGTTGGTGTTTGTCATTTCTTACATCAAACATTAACCCTTACTTGGTGTATTTTGTACCTTGTATAGGTATATGGCTATATTTAGAGAGCTTTCAGAGCAGCACTGTTCTCCCTGGAAGACGATAATCTTGTAACGGAGAAGTTGATGTAATCTTCTTTTCTAGTGTATCAATAGAATACAATCTAAGCAAGACCTGTACGCTTGCCTATGAAATATGATCTGGAGCCATCTAGCTAACTACCAAGCATCACATTTGTTCACACTATATTTACAAGCTCGACCTGAAATCTTAAATTCAGTTTCCTAAAAGATCCAAAGGTATGGCATATAAGTAGATTGATTTTTTTTTTTTTTTGCAGAGAAAAGGTAATAATTTTATGATGCATTCCTGTTGGAGACTGTCAGCATTTAAAATAGAACTTATGCACTGGACATAAAAAAAAAAACAAACTATTGGCAGTTTTGTTCTTTTCAAATAATCTGTATTTACAGCAGAGTGACAATTGTAGTTTAGTATGATTGATGTAAAGATAAATTGTGACAACTAAGTTGAAGTCACATGTAGTTCTTTCAAATAAAATTATAGAGGGTTTTAAAAAGATAGTTTAAGACCCAGCATTCTCATGATGCAGTAGTATTTTTATACCTTACTGCATTCACATCTTTATCCCACACACAATGGTAATGTAAGAATTTATCATTGGAGGTATAGGAGAAATAAGTTTGTGTAGCTATTATGTTCATATTATACCAGATATGAAAGATGACGTGCCAATGAAAACAATCTTTTATAACTTTCACTTGAATTTAGGAGGGCTTGAAAGAATTCACTCAAAAAGAAACAACAATTTTAATTTAAGGCAGGTACGCAGTAGTGATTGCTCAGCATGGTGGTGAAAGACATGAGAGCTCCCCCTCTAAATTGTGCAAACTTCCAAATGTTCACCCACAAAACAGGAGGAAACTACGTGCAGCATTTCTGCTGCAGATGCTTTCTGCTTCCCTTTTTTCCTTTGAAAAATGCATTCTGTAACTGAACTCCACAATTTAATAGTGCAAACCTCCTGAAAGTAAAACTACCACATATAATAAAAAGTATGTAAATATAAATATATAATACTAAAGTATATAATATAGTATCATATCATATAATAATAAATATATAATTAAAACTTTCAGGATTTATTAGTATTTCATAAGGAATGGTTTAAATTATTGTTTAAAAACCTTTAGCAAGTTATCTTTGAAGTGTCTGGCACCAGAAGTGATTAAATGTGGAGATTTTTTTAAATCTATAATTTATTTTTAATAAATGACAGTCACTCTTTTTGTTCTCATGAAGAGGCTGTACTTTGACTTCTCACAACTACTAATGATTTAAATTAAGTTGAATATGCCTCTTGACTGGCTTTAATCTCTGAGAGTGCAAGTCAAGTACACCACCTAGTGTGCAGTGCAAACAACGGTTCATCCTGGACCTTATAAAAATTATTTAATTTAAGCTGAAGTCTGTATTAGTTAGAGAACTCATGCATTCTAGTAGTGAACTCATTCATTTAACACTGCAAAAATATTTGTTTCCTTAATGTTTACACCAGTGTACCTCCTTGAGGAAAAGATCCCTGGACAGATTTATGAATCTGCTCTCAGTTTCAAGTAACCCTTTGTGGATCTTTCAGCAAACAGTAGATCCTTAGGTTTTTAGATATGGAGATTCTTAACTGGCTCCATCTGAGTGATGGAAGAACCAGTCACAAGAGTCAGATGACACCAGCTCACAAAGCTGTTACCTTCATGGGAAAAAATAGCAATGCTTTGTGCAGTAATTAAGTAGCTCTACTCAGTATTTACGCATGTTCAGTAATATCACATTCTCAGATTGCAGAGAGCTGTGATGCAAAGTGCCTAGCATTAATTTCAATAGTAAAATAATACTTACATTGTTATAGTGCCTAAAGTTTTACATTATTATAGCACCTCTGGTTCAAGATTTCCAAAGCACTGCACTAACGCTGCTTAATTACACCTCAGCACACTGCACTCAGCAGGCAGGTACGCAGGCAGGCAGGTAGGTAGGTACTATTGTATCTAGATAGGTATAAACACAGTAGGGAACAGCTGATGCTTGGGAGTTCTGACTCCAAAATAGATACTATATTTGGTAAGAATACTGCCTCATATCATATTTGATAGAGATCATAAAATAAAAGATAAGCTTTCTTGAATTACATAGGTAGATAGATTAGATAGAAAAGTAATCTTATTTGGATGCTGGCGATTCTTTTCCAGCCATGCATCACTGCCCTTCATTTTTAATGGGCTGCCAACATTATGGTAGCCTGGAATAAACATAAGAGGATGGCCTTGCACAACGCAGTAAAACAGACAGTTTTTTGCTCTGTTTCACTTGTGGTACTCTTTTTTTCAGTCGTAGTAGTCCTCCCTCTGCTTTCAGGTAGGTGTAAAATCATATCTGATGTTGTAGCACATATGCCAAATTTTTAGCATTCTGTTAATATAATTTCATATGCCCCCATAAAAAGGGAATACTCCCTCACATATTTTTGACATTTTTCTTAATATGGAGGATAGGTTATATCTGTGCACATTTATTTCAGAAAAAAAATCTGGCCTTAATTTTTTTCATTTTTGTTATTTCAGAACTGTTAGTATGTTTCTTACTTACTATATACTGGAGGGTACTTGTGATTTGTATCAAGATGCTAAAATTATCACAATGATCTGAATAGACAGTAATTTATATTAATAATGAGTTATTGAAGAAAGATTCTGCAAGTCGTGAATTGCACTGATTGTTTCTACTTAGCGTGGCTCTTGCGTTTTTAGAATTAGCAACTTTATTTTTTTATATGCTTTCGAAGCTTTTGGATTTTTTCAACCCCCAGGTAGTTTCTTCACTACAAATTAAGTAGTTATTTAACTAATTTAGTGAAGTGACTGAATTGAGGAGAGTGTTTTCTATCAAAACAGAAAGGGTGTTAAAAGCTGGTTTAGCAATTAGCAGACTATTGTTCCAGGGGCTAACTAGTGACTCACTCTCTTTAAAACATCAGCCGCACGCACATAGTACTTACATCTTGTTTGCTTCTTTTAATAGCTTTAAAATACTACGATAGACCTACACCTTAACATTATTTATCTAACTGCAGATTTAAGCGTGTTTGTTTTAAGAAATAAAAGGAATTTTAATTAACCTTTGTCTGCCTTGATACTGAGCTCTGACAAGATAATGACAGAAAGGGATGTATTTTATTGCTATAATTTTCTTTAAAATTGTGCATATGCATTCTCAAACAGCAGCTAACCTGATCTGAATGCAAACATTTTTGTTCCATACAGAAGCTGATCACCACTTTTCTGGAATAAACTATTCCACATGGCTTAGCAGAGATCCAGAAGCACCATTCACCGATGATGTTACCTTTCCCAAGGTATGGCTCTAGAGCTCTCCCTTATGTAACCAGTCACACATGGAAAGATGGCCTAGTACCAGAGCACCATTGGAGATACAGCCACACACCCCTAACTTGGCATGGTCATGAGATGCTGGATCAGGCTCTGCAGCTTGTTCCAGAGGGGGTGAACACCCACAGCTCTCTGCAGGGTGCCTGTAAAGAATTTATCCAAGTTCCTCCTTTACTCCTTTCCATGTGGATTTTGGCCCTGAAGTAGAAAAGCTACAAGTGGTATTTGCTTATTCAGACAGATTTGCAGATAACCTGCAGACAAAACATGCCCTAGGAACAGGATTTATTGACAGAGCCTTTGGAAGAAACTCCTAAAAAAAAGCAAATATTGCTTAATATTAAATAGGCCCTGTGGTTTTTCCAATATAGATATTTGAGTGTGCATTGGACCAGTTCTGCTCTATCTGAATTGCGAATGGAGGGAGAGGAGGGCTTTGACCAGACAAGATTCAGACCTCTCATTTGGTCCAAATCCACCAGTACCCCTTTCTACTGAGCTCAGGAAAATTTACATCTCCTCTGATACACCTTCTCTGTGTTCCTGCCAGTTTTAGGGACCTGCTGCTGTGGACTAGTGAGCTCAGACACCATGAGGTACCTGAGGAGGAGGAAAAGGAAGGTGGAAACACAAAGCTGGAGACTAAGGGTGCAAGTGAGAAGTGGTGCCTCCCTTTCTGGGCAGCAGCTAAGCTATTGGACTGCCTGCCTGTATCACATAAGATGTGTCACTTGAGTGCTAAGGGTGGTGGTTTGGGGCTTTATGTTGATTTTAGCTTATGTAATTTGTGAATGTAGCTATAAGAGCTTATAGTATTATGCACCTTGTGTGCTATCTTTCCCTTTCACTCTTCCACAGGTACTGGCTATCTTCCTAAATGGTCAAACCACTAAAAAAAATTTTTAAAAATCAGGTTACATTGAAGGAAATTCTTCTTTAAATGGGAATAATGTGATACGAAGGAACTCCTTAATGTGATATGTAAATGGAATTTAAAAGAATTATAAAAGTCCATGGGTGTCTACATGACTTCATATTGCTCTGTCACACTAAAAAGTAAGTAGTGGAATATCATGATGTTGCTACAATACACTGATATTAAAATAGCTACTTTATCACGTTTCTCACTTTTTTACTAATTATGGTGAAATCTGTTAATTCCATTAGCCACTGATTTAATCCTTTTTTTTAAAATGCAGAATGAAGTTCCTAAAGTCATGCAGTTAAAAGGCAGAAATAAGCTCCAAAAGCGACAATCCAGTGCAACTCATCCAGCCGGGTGGAAGGCAGGCAGGCAGCATTCCCTGCCTGCCACGTCTACAGGCAGCCGCCTGCACAAGGAAAAGACGCGGACACACACACAGAGGTTAGACTGCGAACACTTTATTTAAAGAGTGCAGACCTATTTAGCGGTATGAAGGGAAGCATGCAGGCAACACTCCCGATCAGTTAGAGTTCTAAACACAAATCTATCTGCATGCGCGCACCGAGTTAATGTACAATCTCTCCACCCCCACTCGGTTTTTGCAGACATGCAAGGACTGGCTGGTTAGTGAGTCAGGGCGAGAGCTGCCCATCTCCGTGCAGACTTACCGAGCCCCTGTATTTCTCCAGAGAGACTAGTTTGCCCCTGATGTTTACAACTTTGAAAGTGTAAAAATCAGTCTCTTTCTGCTGCGTAGCGGAAAAGGCTAAGAGCACGAGTGCTGCAATTGCAAGGAGCATGGCTAGAGGGATGAGGAAAACTTTGGGGAAGGAAGAAGTAGGCTTGTGCTCCACACTGCCCTCAGGATCTAGCATACTGCACGGCTGTGCTGCAGGGACACTCGCCACGATAGGAAAGCGCTGCCGCAAAGAAAGGACTGCTGCAAACGCAGCTTTTGCAACAGTCTGGCTTCTGCAAAGGGTTAGGAGAAGCCGTGTCCATAGCAGACCTCAGGAATATATATTTATGGAGGGTTCAAATACTCTAAAATTGAGTGTTTCATGGTGGTAGTGGTGTATTAAGTAAAGGCCCGTTTATGGCTGCAAGACGAATTAAAGTGATGGTTGGCTCAAGAATAGTAATACTATATATGTCTGTGGGATACCAGACAGACTTATGAGATCTGCTTTAATTATGTCCTAGGAAAATAAGGGATAGAGTTATTGTGATATTTGATGGATTTGAAAGTGCCTTTTTTTGGTATACTAAGTATAGCACCTAGTAACTACTGTGTAATGTCAAAGGATACCAGTGGCTTGGTTGCTAGTGGTTACAGATGCAAGTGCTCTGAACAAGGCTCACAGCATACAGTCAGCAAAACCAGAATTACACACATGCCATGCACAGTATCATGTGAAATGGAGCACCCTTAGCCAGGCCTTCAGGAAATTCATCTCTGCACCCACCTGGTTGGTGAGCAGTGAGTGGCCAGACCACCGGTCGACAGTGTGGTCTAGGAGAAACCCTATTACCAAAGGGTTTTTAAGCAAGAAAGAGGCATTAAGCATCAGGAACTGGAGTTGGTACCAAAGCTTTCAGCTATACAGAGCCAGACACTGCTTCAGTGCACTGATGCCATTCTTGGGTTGTCTGCAAGAAAAAATAGCCATTTGTACCGTTTGCTACTAGGTCTGCTGGAAGAAAAGGATTTGTATATATAAAGTAACAACAATAGAAAGCATTTGATGGTCATTGATTTCTTCTTGGATCGAGAAACTGGTCCTCCATGGCTATGATTCTGATAGTTCTTGGCAAAGAAAAGCAAAATGTAGTGATTTACAGAAAACAATTAGGTAGCACATCCAAGGCATATTGGAAATCTATCTCTTGAAGAGTAAATTACCTTCTGTGATCTCACTTTGTGATTTTTTTTTTTAACTGAGTTTTGGTAGATCTTTGACATCTTGATTAGATTTGCTGAGGTAATGCAGGCATGAGTGGCATTACTGTAAGTGAAGAAGCCATGTATAACTAGTTGAAAAATTTAATTACAGTTTTCAAACATTTCAGATTTTTTATGTTTTATGTATTGCAGCTTAAGCAGACATCCAGCATCAAGAAATAATGCAATATGCTACAAAAGTACATAGATGGAAAATCTTCTACCTTGCTGTCTATGGAGAAGATACACTGAGATAAGAATCTGAAGTTTTCACCATCACAGATAAGTGCTATCTTTCCATATATTTTCCTGGCTGTAGTATTGATCAGCAACCTTTCCTTTAGATGACAGTCAAGTATGATTTCCTCATTTTATAAATAAATTATCTGAGAAGCTTTAGAGTTTCTTCAGACACGTCTGGAGACAAAGAATAGGGCTTTAATATAGCATATACACTTAAATATTAATTTTGAAAACCTGGTAAATCCTAAAAATAAATTGAAAAAATAATTCCAACAATGCAAGTAATTCAACATAAGCATTTTTTGTCCAGAAAAAGAAAAATAAGTCTATAATACACTTCTACATTTTTTAAGCATAAAGATATACTAGTTTTGGTATGGGACTGAAAAATGAGGCATGATAATGCAACATGAGACAAGCCAGGTTTTGCTCTGGAAAGGGACTTTATAAAATCTACTTCATACAGTTTTATGATTATTGTCTCTGATTTCTAGGTAAAATTTAGTGGCTTTCAGAATTATATTTTCTACAGTCTGAGCCCAGAATCTTAAATTTTTTCATCACTGCCACTGAATTGGGAATTCTTTAAATAATTGCCAACTGTCAGTAGAATTCAGCTTCCTCTTTTACTGCCATGTTTCTATGTTGCTCCCTGCAATAAAATATTCTTTAACATCAGCAAAGAAGGAAGAATTGTTCCTGAATACACACAAGAGAGACTGTCAAAGACTGTTGACTTTATAATGCTTCAAGTTTTCAGAGCCAAACTGCACTAACATTTTATATTAAAATCTATCCAACTATTTGAACTAAATTGTTGAAAGAATCTGACATATTATAACAAATTCAAGCTTGCAGGAAAAATGCCAGTCACTTTTGCAAACTGGTGTTTGTTTGCTCACTGGCATGTCTAAATGTTGATCTAGGAGGACTGTTTCCAGTAGCAAATATCATTTAGTTACTTTTGCAATTTACTCTTTGGCCTACTAAACCTAATAAAAATTGTTGTCAAACAGGACTGGACTGAAACCACCAGCCAGCAAAGCTCAGCTGTCCCCCAAACAGCATTGCAGCGCTGCAATTTCTGTCACTGCTGACCTGGACTGGATTGGCCCATGTTCCTGAAGGTGAAAGCTCTGGGCTTTGTCCCATTAGCAATACCCTGAGCTGCCCAATCCTCATCTTGTAAAATGTGAACTTCAAGTGAACCACAGAAAAAGCAGATTAGCTCTAAGGCTCGCACTGACTTCACAATACATTCAAAGGTACGTCTTGCCAATATTTATAGAATCCAATATTACAGATTTTGCAACTTTTGTTTACCTGCGTAGACTCTCCAAGGTAGTGTTTCTAGCACCAATATTCCCATTATTTTGGATGCTTTCATTTGAACCCCTTTAGTAGTCCAACATTAATCTTTTATACTCCTTGTTTTTCTGGAAGGGCCTCCTTAGCCTGGGCTATGAAGTGCCAACAACATGACATTTCACTGCCAAGACAGGGTAATACCGTACTGGATCACCGGGAGATTTGCCTGACACAAGCACTCGCCAGTTTCTTTAGGTCACCCTCCAGCACTGCCAAGAGCCAGCCTGGCCAGCTCTTCTCCCCCCCAGAGACCTGCTGCGAAACTGCCAGCAGCCACGCTGGCCAAGATGCTGTCCCCAGCTGCAGCCAGGGCCAGCTTCATGGCCAAGGTCAGGGAGCCAGGAGCCATTTCCCCCCAGCCTCCCTGTTTACCGCAGGCTGCTTTGTGTGGAGCACACCCGCCCTTCTCCCCCAACGGCAGCGTCAGCAGGGGGGCGAGGGGCGGGAAGCCCTGAGGAAGGGGGGAACAAGGCCCAGCTTGTGCCCAGGGGGAGACCTTCCAGGCGGGCCTGGAGCCTAGCGTGCATGGGGAGAGGCCTGGGATGAAAAAGGGGTAAAAAGTGGAAAAAATGGGGCTGGCTGTGGGAAGATGAGCAGTTTATTCCCACATCGCCGTTTCCTTCTGTGGCCCTGGGGAGGGAGGCCCTGAAGGCGAGGAAGATGGGAAGGGGGGCTCCCCCCTCAGTGGATGGGGGTTTCTGAGGCGCAGGGCGAGCTCCCCGCTGGCGGGGGCCGATCCGAGCCGGGCACAGCCGCCCTGCCGGCAGCACCGCCCGCCCTCGAAGCTCTCCCTCCCGCCCTCACCCCACAATGCATCGCGCGGCGCGGCTGACATGGCGGCCGGGCCGGACTGAGCCGCTGGCGTCGGGGCCTCCAGCAGCTGGAGCCGGGCATGGCGGGGGCGCAGCCCCGGCACCCCTAGCGCCGCAGCCAGGTACCGGGCTCCAGGGGCCGGGGAGGGGCCCCGCCCAGCTCCGTGGGCCTCCCCCGAGGGGTGGGGGGTGTCTGGGCGCGCTCTGCTCTCTTTCCCCCGAGCGGGGCGGGGGGAGGCGGGCTCATGGGGGCCTGTCCGCGCCGGCGCCCCCCGCCTCAGCCCGCGGCGCCCCGGCTCCGCCCTGCCCNCGCCCGGGCTGGGTGGCGGCGGTGGGGTTGACCCCCGCACCCGGCCGGGGGTGCCGGTCAAGGCCGGGGGGCAGCGGGGGGGCGGCTCCAAGGTCAGCGGGGAGCGGGGATGTCCCCACAGCCGCATCCCGGCGGGCGGCCGTCCTGAGCGCAGCCGCTGCGCGCCCAGCGGGGTCTGCCGGGCTGGAGCTCGTTGTTTTCACGGCCGGTGGAGTTAAATACAGGGGGGAGAAACCATTGAAGTTGGGGAGGCCCCCCCGGGGAAATGCCCCCGTGTCCTGGGCTGTCCTCAGGAGCTGTGTCCCCCTCTGCCGTCTGTCGCCAAAGCGAGAGGTTCTTTCTGTGGGTTTTGATGTGCCTGAAATGACACACGGGCATCCCTTCCCCTGTGTGTTTGTGCTCTTTTGTTGGCTTATCTTGTGCACCAGTACCGCTGAACGACTTTTCTGCTCTTGCAATATGTTGCAATTTGCCAGTTGGCTGAATGTGTCATATTACCTGAGGCCTTCTTGCTTTAAAGGTTGTCTCTGGGTATGTCAAAAGAGGACGAGCTGGTGACACGCAGAGAAACAATATAATCAGGTTTAGGCTAAGGTAGGGATTAGTACCTTAAAAAGATAGTTGTATCTAAGTGTGGATCCAATAATTTTATATTGATGTCACGTCCACGTCACTGAGCACTGGACCTTGGATTCAAGAGCCATTGCATTTGCTCGAAAATAGCTGATACATGTTGTTTCTGGTTTTGTTTGACTTGTGCTCCCAGTTTCGGTAGATGCTTTTTGGATAGTTTGACCCCAGATAGTTATGACATAACTATTTCCATGACAAGAAAAGTAAACAGCTGTGGAAGTATGACTTAATTACAGTATCTGGCAGAAGGAGTGAGAGGTCTCCTTTACAAACATCAGTTTTGCAGTGGGCTTTTAAAATAATTTTTTCTACTTCATTTTAGTGAAAATACCTTCATAAAATTAATTTTGGGGTGAAATTACCATTTCCCAGAACATATGTATTGGGTTATGTTCCCAGAAGATAAGGATCAGAAAGTTCCTTCTGTGTTTTGTTCTTGCACAGAAGACGCTGGGACTTTTCTCTTACACCTCAAGTAGCAGAGGAAAAGAAACTGCCAGATGCCACGGGACACCTGCGCGGTGCAGGGCATTTACCTGGTTCCTCCTCTGCTGCTACAGGAAGAAAGAAAGGGGAGCAGGATTTCCCTGTGTCCTATTTGAAAGCAAGAGATCCCTGGGGAGCTCCTCTTAAATGTCCTGTGGATCTGCTTGTGAGAGTAGTGGTTTTGGTCGGTGTATTCACATTGATACTGTAAGGCAGTTTAAATAATTTTGTCCAACTGAGAGTATATCCTGTTTTCTAGTCGTAATGCTTGCTTTTGAAATTTTACAAAGCATTTCTAGTAAATTTACTTTTGTCCCTCTCTTAATGAAATAATATAATACTGCTACTGACTTGTAATGAGAACTCCTAGAAAGAAGGATCCTGCAATTTGCTTGGTGGATTCATTTGCAGAATGGAAGCAATCCAGCAGAAATCAACATTTCTGATGCATTTGGCACGTTAAGGCTATATCGTATATTGTTCAATAAATTGTTATTTTTGTACATAAATGATAGCTCATTAACTCTTTTAACTTAGAAGTACTACAGACTTATTAACTAAATTTAATAACAATGCATATGAATATTATTTTTACTTTTTTTTTTTTTAAACCAGAGATTTGGTTGAAGGATTGCTTAAATACAAGATCCAATAAACTTCTATGCCACAAATACATACTGCTGTATTTTTATTTAGCATAGACACCAAGTATGAACAGGATTAAGAATAAGATGGATATTTGAGTTTAAATGCATAGCTGCCATTGAAGCCTGTTTCATCATCAGTTCAGGCCTCTGGAAGCTACTTCAGCCTCTGAAAGGCTTTAAACCTGTATTGTACTGGTTTTTTTCCAGCCTCCTCACCTGTATTGGTGTATAAATGTTGTGTTTGTTTCTGAAGTTAGAGCTACTTTGGATCAGTTTCCTGATCTGGTTACAGCACGGATCTACAGCGTGCAGCGACATTTGAGGCAGGTGGAACCCCTCTTCTGACTTCAGTGCTTGCTTAGGCTGATTGTGAAATGTTTAAAGGACTATTACAGTAAAACCTAGGATCAGAACCAAAACGTACTAAAGTGTTAGGAATCTTTATATGAAATACAAAGGTAAGGGAAGCGATTGTAACAGTTACACAGCGAGTGTGACTGAGTGAGGATGGCTTTCCTGAGTTTGGAATGGGAGTCGCCAGCAGTAGTAGGTTCAGAAAGTGGTAGTTCTTGGTGTTTGGTGACATGCCTCTGTCTTGTCTTCTCAGTGAGTCATACTGTGTTGTAGAAAAGACAGCGGGTGTCAATGCAAGGAGAAAATAATCTGTAACAAGCACATCTTATGTGCTTGATACACAAATATCCTATCTAGGATATTCTGATTGTTTCTGAATTTAATTGTAAGATATTTGGACCTCCATGTATTACTAAGTTTTGTATCAAGCAAAGCCTTTCCCATTATTTCAGTTACTCAGTGGTACTTCTGAAATTCTGATATAATCCTGCTCCTGTGTGTGTGTATATATATATATATATATATATATATGCTTGTTTGTCTGATGGTCACTCCTTAGAAGGTTTTGGTCCTCCAAATTGTAAATACAATGTCAGAGCTTCCTGCTGAGTTATGTATCTTCACTAAGCCCAGAGTCCTAGTTTTGTTGCATTCCTGTTCTGTGTGTTAAATTTTTTGTGTGCACCCCACTGGCTTCCTTCTAGATGGATTTTGGTAGTATTGTACTTACTAGCCTAAATTCTATAGCCTGTAAAAACAGGAAACACTGTATAGCACGTATGCTTGTTACTAAGAATACCTATGGGTTTATTGCTGGTGGAGCCTGAGGCGCTTTAGTGGCCAGTAATCTCTGTTAGTTATAGTAGCTTGGAAAAACATCAAGGATTGATAATAGTTTGTACTAAGTTATGTCTACTTTATCGTAAAACAAACAGAAATGTGTGATTATTTTTTTAAAACTATTGGCACAGAACATGGGAGAAGCTCGAATGATTTATAAAAGTTCTCAGAGATAAAATGGGCCTAAGGCTGTAAACAGTTCAGAAAAAGACACCCCCCCAGCACATTAGAGCTGTCTGTAGACATTACCTATGCTGCAGTCCCAGCAGAGTACAGAAGACAACCTTTCCTTTTGTTCCTGCCTGCCGCTGTAACCTTTGCTTGCTGAATTAACCTCGTATTTTTGTTGAGGAAGTTCAGCGGGGTTGTATCGGTAATCACCTGGGGGGGAATGAGGTTAATCACCCACTTACTGTTGGAAGGCTGGCCAGGGAGATTTGAGCTTAAGGGACAATCATAATGGGACAGATAAAAGCAGGTCTCAGATAAAATACAGGTCTCTCTATCTCAAAGGAGGGAGTTCTTTATAGAAACAGTGATAACAATTATGTTTGTAGTACTTCTGCTGTTCGTGTTTAATCTAGTACTCCCTGGGGAAACGAAACTTCCAAGACTGTTCTTTTTGCCTTGCGTTGCTCTTATACACTCTTGTTACTTTTGGATATTTTAGCCTGGTGGGACCAAATTTTCAAAGATATTTGAAACAATGTCAAAACATTGTTGAGTTTCTGTGTGTTTTCTGGAAAAGTCATGCCTCAGCAGAGGAGGGGTCTGATGAAAAAGCAGGAGCAAGTTCAGTTTCTTCTTAGGGAGCAGCTGTATGTTCCTTCAGCTACAGCACATCTCCGCTTGCCCAGTGGGCTGTGATCGAGACTGTGACACAGGAGCATAAAATTAATGTATAGGGAAGCAGGTATCTTCAGTTCTGCTGCTCATGAAAGGATTAAAAAAGAAATGCTTTGCAAAATTACAACTGAGAACGCAAGAACTCACAGTTTAACTTGGCCTTCATCTTTGAAGAGGCCCTGTTATGGCAAAGTCTGACCCAAAGTGTCTGCTTTTGAAGGAGTTTAATAGAGTTGAACAGCTTGAGAGGAAGGACTTGAAGAGCAAATGGGTAGAAATATTGTCTTGAAAGTGTTTTTTTTTTGTTCCCTGTTTGGAAGTAAGTGTTACCCTGAGGTTTTGCAATTCAAATGCAGAATTTTCTAATGCTACTCAGAGAGAAGAAGGAAACAAAAGAAACTGGCAGAAATGAAAGTGAAACAGTCTCGTTGCTTTGTTTCGTGAGCCTAAAATGAATTCTACAGTAGTGAAGTTGAGGCTAATTTTAAACATTTTTAATTTGATTGTTGTAGGTATGTATAGGTTTAGTGATTTTCTACAGCTTGAAGTCAGATAGTGTCTTGTCTAACCTCAAACTGTTGTATTTCAGCCAGATTATTCTTCTACGAAGTGCCAGGAGTTGGGCTAGATTTGAGAGGAGTAACTGGCACCGTGCATTCAGAAAGCTGGGGAAAACAAGTCCCCTGTAACACCAGGATATTGAATAAATGAAACATGCTGAATTTATTTCAACAGGTGAATCATACCCCAGTTTGCAGACGCAGGTGAATAAGTCTGTTTTTGTTGCCAGCCTGCCTGGCAGAAAATTCTTCTTTGATTCCATGTCTGGCAATTTGGTATGAGCTTGAGCTTGTGAGTGAGACATGCCATCCAGGTTTCTAAAAAGATGCCACCTCAGCACTGATTCACTCCACTGTACTGTTTTGTTCCCTACCATGTTATTCTTTTTGGAGGCACTCCTTTCCCCTCTTCCCTTTCCCTCTCTCTCTCTCTCACATGTAGATGGCCAATAACTGACAGAGGAGGAAGGAGGTTTTTTTTTTTTAAACCGTCTTGGGTTTAGTAATGGTCTCTTTTGTTTTCCATGTCAAGTTTCATTAGTTGGTTTATTTTGCAGTTTTTTGTGAGGTAGTAATGTGGTTGCTATTGAGTATGTTACAGGAGTCTAGATTATTTTTTGTTCGCTAGTTCATTTCACTATTAAAGAGTAAAAGAAAAAAAATCCCAACGTACAACAACGTTATTATTGCACTTACACAATGAAAATCTGAATCTGAAATGTAACTCTAACCTTTTTTTTTTTTTGTACAAAGTATTCTTAGGAAATCTCATGACCTATCTTTATTCATATTTCTCAGGAATAAAGAAGATATCTGTGCTCATTCTCTTAGTATGTAATTGTACGTTGTACATTTGATTAAAGCTAATATATTATCTTTGAATATGTAACTCTATTTTATTGAATGGATGAGATTAAATCATTTGAGCCTACGGTAGATTTTTTTGTGGATTTTTTTTAAACCTTCATGCAAAATATTAATCTAGCAGGTTGATACTTAGCAAAATGAAGCCCCACTTTTCCTCCAATGTCAGAGTTTCATGGTAGCTTTAAGCTGGAAGTGGTGCCAAGAGAAGTTGTCCCCACCCTACTCGTTGTTTATTNGAAACAGTCTCGTTGCTTTGTTTCGTGAGCCTAAAATGAATTCTACAGTAGTGAAGTTGAGGCTAATTTTAAACATTTTTAATTTGATTGTTGTAGGTATGTATAGGTTTAGTGATTTTCTACAGCTTGAAGTCAGATAGTGTCTTGTCTAACCTCAAACTGTTGTATTTCAGCCAGATTATTCTTCTACGAAGTGCCAGGAGTTGGGCTAGATTTGAGAGGAGTAACTGGCACCGTGCATTCAGAAAGCTGGGGAAAACAAGTCCCCTGTAACACCAGGATATTGAATAAATGAAACATGCTGAATTTATTTCAACAGGTGAATCATACCCCAGTTTGCAGACGCAGGTGAATAAGTCTGTTTTTGTTGCCAGCCTGCCTGGCAGAAAATTCTTCTTTGATTCCATGTCTGGCAATTTGGTATGAGCTTGAGCTTGTGAGTGAGACATGCCATCCAGGTTTCTAAAAAGATGCCACCTCAGCACTGATTCACTCCACTGTACTGTTTTGTTCCCTACCATGTTATTCTTTTTGGAGGCACTCCTTTCCCCTCTTCCCTTTCCCTCTCTCTCTCTCTCACATGTAGATGGCCAATAACTGACAGAGGNNNAACGTTATTATTGCACTTACACAATGAAAATCTGAATCTGAAATGTAACTCTAACCTTTTTTTTTTTTTGTACAAAGTATTCTTAGGAAATCTCATGACCTATCTTTATTCATATTTCTCAGGAATAAAGAAGATATCTGTGCTCATTCTCTTAGTATGTAATTGTACGTTGTACATTTGATTAAAGCTAATATATTATCTTTGAATATGTAACTCTATTTTATTGAATGGATGAGATTAAATCATTTGAGCCTACGGTAGATTTTTTTGTGGATTTTTTTTAAACCTTCATGCAAAATATTAATCTAGCAGGTTGATACTTAGCAAAATGAAGCCCCACTTTTCCTCCAATGTCAGAGTTTCATGGTAGCTTTAAGCTGGAAGTGGTGCCAAGAGAAGTTGTCCCCACCCTACTCGTTGTTTATTATTACCAGCTCCTGCTCCTCCTCCTCCCTTGTGCCAGCTCTATGTTAAGCTGGATTGGTTTTCCGGTTTTGTTCACTGCTGAACTGCACAAAGGAGGGAGCAGCCGGAGGAGTGGGAGTAAGTAGTCGGGGTTGGAGAAAGGGTGTTATTGCTCCTCTTGGAGTTGGCGCCGACCCACACTGCTTTTCAGTGAACGTGGAAGTGTGGCCTCGGTGTGCTCCAGTCTGGGGTTGAAGGGTGATGTGGATGTCAGAAATGAACCAGAAATGAAAGTGGAATTGATGTGGTCTGTTGTTGTTGTTTTGTTTTGTTTTTTTTTTGTTGGTTTGTTCTCCCCCTTCCCACTTCAGGCTGAGCACATAAAACATAAGGAATAGTTTGGAATTTGAAACATCCTACTCTCTCTTTAGGTTACATTAAAAAAATGCACAGTAGAGTACAGGTTGAAGATAGCAACATCCTGTATGTTCCTATAACATCTCGCCAGTCTCTAGAGCAGTGCTTTATACTGGTGGTCAGAGGCTAGAATAATTTATCCAACCTATGGAGACCCTGGGCTCTTCTTACCACAGTGAGAATTGAGCAGCACTGGTGAAAGTGGGCACTAGTACCTGCTGCTGAACTAATATGAATTGCGGTGGGAAAGACTGACTGCAATCCAAAGACAAATACTGTTTAATCTGTTTGATTTTTGGTCTTTGGCTTTTGGTCTAGAAGAGCCAGGTGTTTAATAGACAAAAGTTGTAATATTAACTAAATGTATTTGTGAGATAAAATACTCGCTGTTGAAATGAATTTAGTAATTCAGATTTTTTTAATATATATATTTTCCTGAAGATTGTCATGCTGACTTCATGAAATTTTTTGTGGGCTTTGTTTG
>VZTO01012858.1:12734-54020 GCA_013400615.1 Syrrhaptes paradoxus
AATCTGGCTCCATCCTCATCATCCCGTGCGTTATTTATCATTAGTCATAATAAACGGCGTGCAACATCCATCGCGGGGGGTGTGTTGAGGTTGGGATTTTGGGATTTTTTTAGGTTTTTTGAGGTTGCTTTGCAGCATCTCTCCCCAGGAGATGAGGGTGTTGGAAAATCCAGGAGGGTTGGAAACGCGACGAGATGTTTAAAAGTATCCTGGTGGTTGTGACAGTGCAAAATACGAGTGTTATGTTATCCCGGCTGCCCGCCGGTGAATTATGGGATGGTTGGACTATACACAGCGCTATACGTGTTTGTGTAACGCCGGCCGGGGCGGGGGGCGGCTGAAACGCCGCGGCTCCGGCGCTGGCTCGGATCCATCCATCCCTCGCATCCGTCGGGATCCCATTTGCCGCCGCGGGCTCACTCCCGATTTGGTATCTGTGAGGGGGAAACGGGTCTAACATCATTGTTTCCACTCGATGAAAGCACTGGCAGAGGGAACGTTCCTTATTTAAACAGGTCCAGAAAGGCGCTGGGAAGAAATCACTTTCCCCATTCATCAAGACAAATTCTTTTTTCGCCGCTATTCCAAAACCTCAGCCCCCTTCCCGGCATCAGCGGGGCAACCACATGTTTTCGGTTGGGGTTAAACAAGGCGTAGCCTCAAACTTGAGGCCCAAGAGGAAGGGGGGGAAAAAAAAAGGAAAAAAAAGATAAAAAAAGGAGATTTGGTTCACCGCTGCCGGCGGGAGCGGGGCGGGAGCGTGCGGTCCAGCCCCCGGCTCCGCTCGGCACCATCCGGATAAACCCATCCCGGAATCGTCGGGTCTGCCCGACCGTCTGCAGAAGTTGATGCAATGCATCTATATTTTAGATACTCTCTATTTATTCGAAGTAACTTATGTTATTTATTTAGATACCATAGTGTGCCATCTACGTAATGCGTTCTTTCTTTCTCTCTTTTTTTTTTTTGTTTTTTTAAAATTTTATTTATTGACCCAAATGGTGCCAAGCGCAGTTTACATTTATTACATTTTTACCATTTATTCTGAACGGTGGGAAGAAAAAAAAAGAAAATGCGGTATGATATTATTTTTTTTAAACAAACGTAAACTCGGGTGTGATGCTGTTACATACTCACGACAAAGTGAAAATAAAAGGAGGATTTTATTGATTTCTCGCTGGTTATCGTCTTTCTCTGCTGCCTGGGGGTAGGCGAGGGTGGAGCGATGTTACAGCCCGACCTGGGGATCCGGAAATTTGGTTTTTCTTTTGGGAGAGCAAAGAGGGCTGAAGGATGGCAAGAGCTTGATTTTATTTTCTAGTTTTCCGCAGAAACATCCATGTACTCCTGCGAACAGCCCCATTGCTTTCGTTTCACCTGCTGCAAAATTATGTTTCTGCAAAACAAGGATTTGAGACGTTCCCAAGGCTGGGTCGTTGCCTGCGTGGGTCTGGGCTGGTTCAGGCACAGGAGGAATTGTCTTTGCCTCCTTCTTGTAAAGGAGCTTCCAGTGGGTTGGCTCAAAGATGTGCCAATTCTGGCAAAAATCACATTTAAAAAGAAAAAAAAAAGGAAGAGAAAAGGAAGAGAAAAGAAAAAAGAAGGGAATAAAGGAAAAGAGAAAGAGAAAAAAGAGAGAGAAAGAAAGAGAAAGAGAAAGGAAAGAGAAAGAAGAAAAAGAAAACGAAAAAGAAAACGAAAAAGAAAAAAAGAAGAAGAAGAAAAAGGAAAAGGAAACGGAAAAGGGAAAGGAAAAGGAAAAGGAAAAGAAGGAAAAGGAAAAGGCAAGGTTTTGATAAGGTCAGAAAAAAAAGTTTCAGTTGCTCACCTAGAAGCAGCGCTGAGTTAGAAACAGATTCAATTTGATTTGATTTGATTTGATTTGATTTGATTTGATTTGACAGGGAAACACTCCAAGGAGGCAGCAGCCCTGGCCGGGTTTGTCGCTGTCCTCACGGGGCCGGGTTGGGTGAAGCGTTGTGGCCAAGGTCAGGACACAGACACCTTTCCAAGCCGGGGAAAATGGAGCGTTGGAACCAACACACGCGCACCAGTCCACCCCAGCTCCTCCCTGCACTGGTCCCCAGTAGCTCCATGGGAACAAAAGCCGGAGGCGAGGGCGGGCTGGTCCCGCCAGCCGTGACCTGGTGGCCCAGGGACCCGCTGTAGAAGCCGGTTTAGCACATGAACCCCCCCCCCACGGACCCCTGAGACGCCCGTTGCACCATTTAACAGGGGCCATCCACCAGTTCTGTCTCCAGTCAACACATATTACTGCCCCCATTTAATACCCAGTTACCCCCAGTTAAGCCATATCACCCCATATAACCCCCAGTTAACCCGTGATGGATTTAATGTGCCACCACCTCCTGGGCACCAGTGTCACCTGCGGCTCTGACCTTCAAAAGCACCACCCCAGTCTGTCCAGAAAAATCTGATTTTTTTTTATTTTCACCAAAAAATAGGCTGAAACCATCCAGTGCCCACGATGAGACTGGGTACAAGTCTCTGCATTTATTTGCAAAACATCCCACGTCGAGCGAAGGCAGGGAGCCGCCCCGCTGCTCCACGGGGGGGAAAAAAAATTTTTAAAAAAAGAAAAAAAAAGGAAAAAAAAAGCTAAAACACTTTTGAACCACAAAGGTTTATAGTGTTTTTTTGGGAATGGAAAAAAAGGTCTGTTTATATTCCCCCCTCATGCCACCCAGAGGCCTGACAGCCGTGGCCGGCTCGTGGCCGAGTCAAACATTCGCGCTCGAAGCTCCACTTTGTAAATATTTTATGAAGCATCTTCTGAGACTCATAAATCTTTGCGGGTGCGCACGCATGCGTGCGTACGCGTGCGGGTGCTGCGGGAACTGAGAAAAGCTACAAGGCTGCTGCCAGCCTGGCTAAAAAAAACAAAATAAAAAAATTTAAAAAAAAAAAAAAGGATGAAGTGAAGTTTTAATGAGCAAATTGGAGAGGGCTGCTTGGAAAATCTGACTCCACCGAGAGCACAGAAAAAAAAAATAGAAAGAAAATAAGGTTTGCAGGCAACAGCGTGAAGCCAAGATGCGGTGCCAGGTCGGGGCCAGGGATGGTGGGTTTTGGGTGCGATTTTTTTGGAGATGAGGGTTCGTAGTGTGAGTGGAAGATTTTTAATTTGCTTTAAGCCCCAGCGTAAAAATGCCAGCCCCCAGGTGATGTTCTCTATCAGTTTGTGCATTTTTAATTGGAAAGAGGAACAGGCGGAAAATGGGATGCTGAGAGCGAGGAACCCCCCCGGCTCAGTTTGAGCATCCCAGAATGACCTCCCAGTAAGAAAAACTGGGGGAAAATAAACCCAGCCTGACTCAAAACTGGAAAACACAAAATAAAAGTAAAGACAAGAGTGTGGAGTTTGCAAGTCTCAAAAAAAAAACCACCCACCCCAAACCCATCTCTGTGGTGATTTCTCTTCCAATATCCCTGTGGGAAGCCCGGGAACCACAATTTCGTTGCTTGAAATGGTGACTTCACCGTCAACCGAGCCCCGCGCAGAGGAGGGGAAGGTTTAAGGTGATATTTCATCCTGCCAACCCCACGTCCCCTCCCCAAGGACCATGGCTTAAGCCTGGCTGGGTGCAAGCTCCTAAAACCCCCAAAATAAAATCCCTGTTTTGGTTTCCCTCTTGAAGGCTGCTGCACAATTTGGGGGATGAGGGTGAGGTCAACATTCCCCCTGCACATTTATTTTGCCTTTGCTCTCGCCGTCACCAAGGCTGGCCGGCCTCAGGGTTGGCAAGACCCCCGCTGCTGTCCCCAAGGCTCACCCCAGTCCCCAAAAATTCTTGGACCCAGGGGAGGGATAAGGGTGCCCAGCCTTGACCTGCCAAAATAAGCCCAGGCTGGAGCACAAAGGGGAGAGACCATCCCCTGGCGCTGCCCTTCCCCAGAGACATGAGTCCAAAACCCTACAGGACTCGTCCCTTTCTAAAAGGTGTTAAATGACTCCAGGTCCTGGGGAACGGGGCCGGGGAGGTCAGGAAGGGAAAACCGGGTGCTCCCAAAATGCTCCCCAGCCACGGCTGGAGAGGCTGCAGCAGCAGGGATGGATAAATTATGTTTGACTTTCCCCATAGTGGGAAAAAGGTTTTTCCACGAGGGTAAATAGCCCAAATTTGGGAGAACTGGCCCCTCGCTGCATGCAGGATGGATGTGCCAAGCTCTGTCCCCGTGGTCCCCATGCCAAGGAGCCCGAGGCTCTTCCAGCTGCTCTCCTCCATCCGTGTGTCCCCCACCACGGCACGCAGCCCCCGCGGGGCCAGCTGCTGCCCAAAGGTGTGCGGCGCCTGCCCTCAGCCCTGGAAATTGTTCTGCTTTGGAGAAATCCTCCCCGTTCCGCTTGAGAGAAAAACCCTCCCTAGCCCAGGGCTTCACTTCAGCGTTTCCATCGGGGAGCTTTTCGAGGTCGGAAAGGCATTTCTTTCCACTTGAAAGCTACCCTGGGTTTCAATCCAGCTCTTCCCCACCCTTCGGCACGTGAGTTACATGTTTCAGGTTAACTTCAACTGAAAATTTCCAAATTTAATTTTATTTTGTGCTCCCCTGACAAACCCCCAGCATTTACTTTAGGTCTGGTCCCTCCCCTTCCCCTCTTCCCTGCAGCCAGCCCCCTTCCCAACCCTACACCAGAGAGGCCTTCCCCATCCAGCCTCTTCCCAGCACAACGGTGAAAAAACATCGGCGTTTCCTTCTTCCCAGAGTGCGTTGTCACCAAAGGGTGTCATTCCCAGAAAACGCCACCAGTGCCAGCTCCGGCCACGTCCGTCTGTCTGCATGGCGAGGCATCCCAGCCCGGGGCGGTCGGGCAGCTTCGACCACGCTTCGTGCCTTCCTTCTACAGGATTTGGAGAAGCTGCTTCTTCCCCAGTTTTTTTTTTGCAGCTTGGGGATGTCCTAGACCAGTGGATGGGAGAATGTTTTCCCATTAAACAGTTCTTAGGGAAGTTTTCTTCTGGGAATTTGTCTTGTTGCTCTCTGGACTGGTGCACACCTGTAACTTCAGCTGCTCACGGTCCTTGCCCTGAGCTCCTCTGCAAACCAACCTGAGCGAGGACCCGCTTGGTCCTGCTGATCCGGGTGGGCTCCCCAACCTCCACTCCTGCTGGATAGAAACATCGCTGGATCGCTCGGCTGAGGCCGCTGGAAGGAAGTTTAACCCCCAGCCATTCCCCCTCCGTGCCGAAGGGAGGGATGTAAAGCAGCAACAGCACTGGCTGCGCCTGGCCACGTCTCTTTCCTTGCTCGGCTGCGGCAGTGGTGTTGCTCCTGGATGAGAAAAGGCTCCGTGCCTTCCTCAGAAACAAGAAGGTTCCTTCCTACCTTTGAAGATGAAATCACGTTGAAGTTAACGAATTGCAGCGTACATGGATATCCGTTATACATGCTCTGGTACTCAAAAAGGCACGCAAAAGTGCCAAACTAATTAAACCTTGTTAATGACATTGCTGCACTGTCATTTGCCACTCCATCTGTTGTGATAAGATTTGATTCTTGCTTGTGCCTTTATTAAGGAGAACGTCAAAGAGCCCAGGGTGTGTTTCCTTCCACGGGACCACGGGAGTCTTGAGCCCAACTCAAGTGACAACAAACACCCTCCAGTGACACACGAGCGGAGGAGATGTGCGTGTCTGCTGGCAAAGGCGAGGCAGAAGCATAGACAATTATTTGGCAACAAAAACTGATGGCTCACAAATTCATTGCTCTTCTTGGAAGCAGCCGGCAAGCTACATGGCTAAGGAAGATGCGGCACATTTATCTGCCTGAATTCCCGAAGGGGTTCCTGAAGGTCCAGTAAGGGCTCTTCCAGAATCTGAGCAGTCTTGGGAAGATCCCATCTAGACAGGTACTGTTCGAAGGACAGGAAGACGATGGGAGGGAGAAAGGTGCAGATTTCAGAGTGAAGGAATTGTTCTTGGGTTTGTGCTGATCAATGTGTTCAATTAAACTGCTAAGCAGAGAAAAAATGAAGGTGGTGAAGGGTGCTGATGAAAATAAGGGACTTGCTGAAAGGCAAGGTCTGGCTGGTGGTTCTTCTGCTACAGAATGACTGCGGGAGGAAATGCAGAGGGAATTCTTTGGAAATGTTTGCTAAATGCTGCTGATGGAGAAAACAATTGCATCTCTGTGTGCATTGCTGGACTCGGAGCTGATTTTCCTCATGGAAATATCCTGGGGCCAGGACAGACCTTTGCAAAGCTCAGCTCAGGGATCAGGACCAGTCAGGAAAACAAACTGAATGTCCAGAGGTATCGTCAGGGAGCCTGGGAGGGCACAGCTTGGAGCCACCTCCATGCAGTGGGGCTCCCCTAGCTGAAAAGGAAACAATTTCCAGTGATACGACCTGACCGGCGGCAGGAACTCGGTAAAGGCCAATCATTCTGGTTTTCAGACACGTGGCCTAGAGGTGCCAGCCAACGCCAGAAGTTGCGATGTTCGAGGCACAGAGGAGGAGGCAGCTCATCGCGTGCTGGTCCTGAGCGTCTCTTTGCCACAGGGTGCTGAGGGCACTAAAACTTACGGTTCCTCCAGGGGCATCCTTGGCACCCCACACCTCACCTGCACTGGTCGGCTGCTGTCAGGCCCTTCCTCAAACCCACGCTGTCTAGCTAACCTGCCCAAACAACAGCCTTGTAGTGTAAAGTGAGTCGTTTTCTGCCCCTTTTAACATCCACACGCTGCACCCCGAAGGCAGCCACGGAGAGCCCAAGGCACAGCAGGGGCAGGACTGGGGCTGCGGGGCTGGGAGGGAAGGGCAGAGCCGGTTCCTCCGGCAGCAGCAGGCAGCCTCGTGGTGTGGCCATCCCTTCAAGCCGCAGCTTTGCACAGTACAAAGTCCTCAGAACAGGATTATGATAGGAGTTGCTATTTTACCTTCCCCTCTTGGCCGCTCGCTTCAGCTTTCCCACCTGTGCAGCTGACCCAGAATTGTTTGCAGAGGCTGAAGGTGAACTTCGCCCAAGAACAGGCTGCAGTCAGAGTAACAACTTGTTCAGGTAATTAATAGATAAAAAAAAAAAAATAGAGCAAAATAATAGAGCAAAAAAACCAATGTACTACTTTATCTGACGGTCTATTCTCCAGTAAGACAAAGACACGCAAACACCTAATTGCTTCCTGGTCCTTGTTCATTTCAAAGCTCCTCTTGTCCCCCCATTTCCATTCCAGTTCAATCATCCCGTGAAATTGCCACCTGTCAGCAAGGACAAAAAGATTGCAGTGCAGCAGAGAGCTCAGCAAACAGCAGTTACACGAACCACTCGGACAGATCGGGCACAACCTGGTACCTGGTCTCCGTCGTCTGCAAGAAGTGACAAGCTCTGCAGACCTGCGGGCCCCAGCCGCCCCCCAGCACGGGTTTCAACCACCTGCGCCACTGGAAGTAGCGCTGGTATCTCTCGGGGTCCTCGCTCAGCTCCCGCAGGTACCGCGCCAGGTCCTCAGCGCTGGCAAAGTCATCGACATGGATGAAGGAGTCAGGGGGCAAGAAGCGCTCGTAGTTTTCTCGAGGAGGCCCCAACACGACAGGGACGGTGCCAGAGGACAAGGCGTTCCTCCAGAGCTTCTCGGTGATGTAGTCTTCGTGCTGCGAGTTCTCGAAAGCCAGGTAGAAGCTGTACTGGGATAGAGTGGGAAGCAGGTTGTCCCAGGACAGGGGCAAGTGAAACCTCCCGTAGATGTCCACAGCGATGTGTTTCCTCAGCTCCTGGTAGTACTTCACCCGGTGGGAGTCAGCTTTCCAGTTGCTGACCACCCAGGCCACCAGCTTGGTCTTGGGCGGGATGCTGAGGGGCTGGGGCTGGCCGAGGAGCTGCAGCTGCCCGTAAGGGGTGAAGATGTCCGAGTCTCTCCGGTAGGACATGGTCAGGTTGAAGAGGTTGTCCATGGCACCTAAGTTTGGAGAGTGACTTGGAGACTCCAGGTTGAACCAGATCCAGAGCTGGGACGGGAGTCTGGGGAGCCGGGCCAGCCCCGCCACGTCCCTGTACACGTCCCTGTGATGCATAATCACAGCATCAGCCCTTTGGGACCAGCTGTGGTTGACGGTGAAGTGGCAGTTCGGGATGTCGTAGAGCTCTGAGCAGTTTAAGAAGTTAAAGTGTTGCCCAAAGGGCCAAGTCCACAGCAGGATGGTCAGCCTGCGGTCACTCTTTGGTGCGGCGCTGGCATTTCCATCACGGGCTGTTTGCTCAGGGGGATCGGAATTGTGATACTCTGGCGCAGAAGTCCTGAACTGATAAAAAGAAACAAAGAGACAGCAGCTGAAGACGAAGCTGAAGAGCAGGAAGGCGAGGAGTTTATTGCAGGAGATCTTCTTCCCTTCCGCGAGCTCCATGAGTGGATCTGCAAACACCACAGACAAGGAGTGAGGGGCGCACGCAGGGAGGGGCACACGGGGGCTTGGGGGACAGCATGAAGGCCCCAAGTACATTTACCTCCAGCCACCTCGCTGGGGACAGAAAGGTCTCCTCTGGGGTGCTGCACACGAGACACTTCCACACCCCCTCTCCCCTGGGGTGCAGCCGCTCTCCCCCAGGCTTCCCACCATCCCACCCGCTGCCTGTCCTCCTCAGCCCCCTCTTCCCTCCCGCAGGCTTCCCGCCATCGCCACCCGCTGCCTGTCCTCCTCAGCCCCCTCTTCCCTCCCCCATTTCCCTGAAGAGTCGTGAGCAGTCTGTCACAGCCCCACGCGGGGGCCTGCTCTGCCACAGGGAGACCTGCGGCCTCGGGGACCAGACAAGGGGCGGAAGTGGCCCAGGCACCGCTGAGAGAGCGCAAAGGAGGGACGGGTGCCCCACACAGCAGCTCCCCCCAGAAATCCCGTCCCCTCCCAGCAGGCTTGGGGCCCAGAGGACACGGTCACGATCCCGTGACTGGCTGGTTCGCCCAGAAGCAGTCACACCCTGACACCCTGAAGGCCTATCTTCCCTCCACAGGGCGGCCATTTTGGCTGGGCCGCCATTGTAGGGGAGGGAGCCGCCATGTCACAGCAGGGAGCTGCCCGCTTCGTGAAGACATCCCCCTGCCCCGGGGCCGGCGGCTGCCATCTCTCGACACCGTCATTCCCCCGGGTTCTCGGGCAGCCCCGTGCCCGGCTGGCAGGACTAGCTACCGCTGTACCCTGAGGGACACCAGAACAGGACCCCATGGCCCCCCCATGGGACACCCGCCATCTTTGATAGCGCAATTCCCCACACGCTCTCAGACAGCCCTGTGATTGGCTGACCACTTCCTTTGGACCAGGAATGAGCCCTGTGATTGGCGGACCACTTCCTTTGGACAAGGAAAGAGCCCTGTGATTGGCTGACCACTTCCTTTGGACCGGGAATCAGCCCTGTGATTGGCCGCCTGCCTCCTCTGAACCGAGAAATGCTCATATACAAAAATATACACACTTCCGTACAAAAATATAGAAAGTATATACAAAGAAGTGTACAAATATGTATAAATGTGTGTTTATGGAGCTACAGATACACTGTTCTATATATTTTTCTATATGAGTATCGTTCTGCCTGTATTTTTATACATATACACACATTTATAGAGCTATAGAGATTAAAAATTATAGTCATAAAAACATAGATGGCCAGGGTGGGGGTCCCCCACTTGACCAGAAACTTCACCAGGGCAGAGAGGTACCAAAAGGTGGGGGCACGGAGAAGATTGAACATTCCCAGGAGCAGAGAGACCGGTCCAAAGGACCCCCCGCACAGATCCTCTCATTACAAAGACGAGCCCCCGCATCCCAGCCCAGCCCCACAGGACAACAGGAGCACTGGGGCAGGCTTTGGACTTTGTACAGGGCTGCAAGACACAGGCAACGCTGCCAGCGAATGTTGGAAACCAGGGCGAAACGCCAACTTCTGAAAAACATGGGTGTGAGCACAATAGAGACACGAAGGGCATTCCCGCAGAAAAGACACAAACCAGAAGAACAGGCCAATGGGCTGACTTCCAACTTCCATCAGTCTCCATCATAGCACCACCACCAGCACTTTTGTCACCATATTCTGCTGGCTACTCCTCTGTCCCAGATAACAGTCACAGTCTTTCAGGTCTGCAATACCCCGCTGCTTTTACCGAGCCACTTGCTGTGGTCTCTAAGGGCGTAGGGTTGCTCTCTGTGTCCCAAAGCCCGGGTCTTGCTGCTTTTCCAATAATTCGGAATGTCTAACAGGACAGTCTTGATTACATGCCAACTGCGTTCAGCTCTGGGGCCCCCAACATAAAAAAAGACAGGGACCTGCTGGAACGGGGACAGAGGAGGCCACGGAGATGGTCCGAGGCTGGAGCAGCTCCCGTGCGAGGACAGGCTGAGAGAGTTGGGGGTGTGCAGCCTGGAGAAGAGAAGGCTCCGGGGAGACCTTCCAGCACCTCCCAGTGCTGAAAGGGGGCTCCAGGAGAGCCGGGGGGGCTCTGGATCAGGGGGTGCAGGGACAGGCCGAAGGGGAACGGTTTGAAGCTGCAAGAGGGGAGATGGAGATGAGATGTGAGGAAGAAANATGGCAGGGGGTGGCACTGAATGGTCCTTTACAACCCAAACCCTTTCCCAAGGAAACCTATATAGCACCAGCCCACACTCCACCGTGGTCTTACAGGTAGCTAAAAGGTCCCCTACAACACCAGGATTTCCAGCAGAAGCTGGTGGGTGCAGTACCTTCCACCTCTTGTGTAGCACTACACTACTGACAGACACGATATGAAAATACAGAGGGAAGCAACGCCTCCCTGCAACCCGAGGTAAACCAAACGACCGGAGACCCCCTTCCTCCTGCACCCAGCGCCTCTGTCGTGCAGCCCAAGTCAGGTTCCTCCTCCAATAACTATCGAAAAAAGAAAGGACTATTGCAACTCACCTCCAGTCTTGGTCCTGGTGAGAAGGTGTGCTGCGGAGGTGAGCGCTGAAGTGGATGACACAACCAGGAAAAGAGAAGAAAGGAGAGTGCCACCGCAGGGAGGGGATCAGCACCGCGATCGAAATGCTCCTCTGTGTCTTGAGCTGCGTGTGCCAGCTGCCACCACCAGAAACACGTCACCCAGTAATAAAGGCTGAAATGCCAGGACAGAGGTCTCTGATAAATCAAGAAATAATCAAATAACACAGCCCGGACGTTGCTTGTGATTAAAGCATATCTTACCACAGAAAGCACCTTTCCACACACACTAGTCTGCTTCCTTTATCAGCCTCAACCTGCAGGATCTGCTTGCGATATGCTTCCTCCTCTACCTTGCGATGCAGGAGGACAGTTCTGTCTGGGAAGAATGGGCAAAGCTGGCACGGAGTGGTGGCGGAGGCATCAGGTCTGCCAGTCCTCCTGCCAGCTGACAGACTTCACGACACAGCTGCCTCCATCCCCATGCCAGGCCACATCTCCTAGTCACCTTTCCAGGACCTCGAGCTGAAGACTGGAGACTTCAGAAATCACCGTGAGCTTCAGAGTAGACGAGTGCTTGAGCAAGACTGCCTGGGGAATCCCTCCTGTGTACACACCGCAGACCATGCTTTGGAGCGTCTCCAGCCCAGGTGAGCAGGCACTGTACATCACGGTCTGTGGACATGAAGAGGGTGTGTGTTTGCTATGGCCAGAGTGAATTGATCTCACATCGAGCTTGGCTGCGCTTGGCTGCGATGTAGAAAAGCCATTATGTGTTATTATCACGCTTAAATCCATTCAGCTGTAAATATGGACCATTGGTCTGGAATTAAATTCACAGAAAGAGTTTTAATGCAGGTTTGGGGTGCTTTGGGTGGGTAAGGGGATGGTAAACGGGCAATAAAGGGTGGAAGATTTTACATTTCCAGGCCTTCAACCAGCAGGTGTGTGTTTTCTGGGACAGAGCTGGAGGTCACCTAAGTGTATCCAGGTGCCTCCTGTAGACTTGGGAGCACTCCAGCACAGGTGAGAGCAAAAAAATATATTGCAGCAGGAGGGATGGGGGCCATAATTCATGGTTTGCTCACCCCAGGGTGACACAGGCAACCTGAGATCTCACAGCTCCTCACCAGCCATTCAACAGCTCTGCCTACAAATCCCACACTCGAGAATCTGTGACTTTTTGCCCTTTCCCCATGGCACAGGCCACACATACACTAGTAACTCAAACAAGACGAGGGAACAGGCTCTGGATTTAATTCACCTGGAGGCTGAACTTTGGAACGGTCCATGGCCCAGCTCTGGCATGACCCAGCTAACGCTATGCCAACAGTGACACAGGTGCAATTTGGGAGTCACCAGGGCAAGCAACCGTTCCTTACAGGTAGTCTGCGTGTGGCCACTCCTTGGCGGCAAAAGGATTTCTCTGTCACGCACACGGCCCAGCCACGCTGGTTAGCCTCAGGAGAACACACTTGTCCTACAAGGACAGAAGCCCAGGTGCCCCCAGGTGCAATTTCACTCAAGGCTGGGCAGGAGAAAGAAGATCTGAGTTTCCCAGCACCATGGGAAGCCAAGTTGAAGGATCCTATAGCACCAGAGGCTTCAGGCAGGAGGAAAATTCAAGACTTTTGTGCCCCTGAAAGCCAGGACCGTAAGGAACCTAAGCTCAGCAGGGGTAACTAACGCAAATTAAACAAATGAGTATGACGAAACGATGGAAAACAGTCACAAAGCTGTGGATTAAGAATTGTTCCGGGTGGCACACACGATGCGAGGTGTCAGATCACTTGGGCCAGAAGGGGATGGGAGATTATAGCACGGACAGAACAAAGAGGCCATTCAGGTAACCGGCCTGGCAGGACCAAACACGGGGGACAGGAAGACATTGTATGTGACTGACTAATAACCTCACTAATCCCTACAGCTGAAGACAAACAATGGTGTGTTTTGGAGAAACTTCCTGGCTCCTGCCTGTGCTGACCCAGGCAGTGACAGTGGAGCTTCAGACGTGGAGCTGTCACCCAGGTAAGCACAGGAAAACACAAAGGCTGGACTCCCTGGGCCAACGAGGCAACTGTCACCCACACAGGGATGTCAGCAGGTGAACAGCTGAGACCCTTTGCCTTCAAAGAGGTCACCAAGTGCAGAAAGTCCACAACAGATAATCCCCAACAATGGATCCACAAACACGTGAGATCTATCCACGTGACTAAATCAATGGGACAAAGACTAGTTTTTGTCCCTGAGGCCAAGGGATCCAGCTTAACTCCCATCCGCACTGCTTCTCGGTCAACGGCAGCTGCATCCAGGCTTTTTGCTGGGTATGGTCCCTGCCCCGGGGTACCCTCCGACCTTGTCTAGATGCTATTTGAAGGGCGTTGGTTGCCTCAGGCTAAAATAGTGCCAAGGTGTGTGCAGTACAGATGATAAACAGTATTTGGACCTTTGCCCTGGCTCCATTTAGTTTCCTGTTTCATATGTAACATGTGAAGCTCAGGGCTACAGCTGAGGGGTCAGATCTTGGAAGCATTTATCTGATCAGACCCCTCGTCCCAAGAAAAGACACGAGACTCCAAAAGTGCCTCACAGCCCTATCAGCAATATATCTCTGCTAGTATCAAGGCATTTAATGCTTGCATTAAAATTAACCGGGAAAAGGTCTCCATGTACCTCAAATTCCTTTGAAAACCTTCTGCAGAGTCTACAAGGGAACATCACCCTGCCTCCCTGCTGCAGTCACTGGAAAGGGTAAGAGCAGGACAAAGCAGTGGGAGGAATGCAGAATTCCTTTGTGAAGACTCACCAGGGAGCTCTGCTTACAGCTGGGGTCTCCAACTGCTCCCTGCTCATCTCCAGGCGCTCATCTCCAGGCTTTCCAGGAACAAAGATGTCTGGGGAGATGATCATCCATAGGATGGATCCAGTGGTAGTCCTAAACACCCATCTGAGCTTCAGCAGGTAGGATGGGTAGGTCTTGTCCAAACATGACGGCTGTTGATGCTCCCCTCCATCACCTTTAGCCTTTTCACCTGCACAGACATAAAAGAAGCATCAACAGGCACCCTCACCCTGCCAAATTTCTCATGGGGGTTTCCAATACGAGGGAGAAGGATCAGGGAGATGGGAGGGGCTCAAGCCCCAAGTGTACAACAGGTCCTAAGATGCTGAGTGTGTTTGTGCCTCATCATCTAACCACGCGCCCTGGTTGGCATCCAGCAATGAGTTTCTGGGCTTTTAGACCTCACGGCCCAGCAGAGCAAAAAGACGCAGCCACCACGAATGAATTCAGCAATACCTGAGCCAGAGAACTTTAATGCCAGCAAGGAGACGAGGATGGGAGTGTGGGGCTGGCAGCAAGCCCCAGACACCAGCGACCCTCCAAACCCTGTGTCACCTGAGCTATCTGCCTCCCTCGGCGGGGCCAAACCTCATTATCACTGTCTCTCCCCAGACTGCCCCATAATTTTACTCTATAACATCACCAGTTCTGTGCGTTCACTGGGACCACAGCTCCTCCCGGAGACCCTTAAGCATGGGTCCGACTCTCCGGGGGAGCCCAGGCCAGGCAGCACCACCGCTGCTCCCCACAGGCTCCAGTCTCCCAGGAGAGCGGCAGGAAGTGGTGCAGGAAGGTTGTGAACTGTTTGTATTCCCAAGAACTTGCTATTTCCTTCTAGAGAAAAAAAAACCAAAAAAACAAATAAAATAACAATTGCTTGTGCTGCACCCAGGGCTGAACCACACCAGAGGGATGCTGACGCGAACAGCCCTGTTTGCCCAGGCCACGTTCACCCAGCCCTGAGAGACTCCAGCATTCTTCTGGGGAGGAAACAAGTTATTTTTTTCCCCTATCAGATTTGGGAATCAGAGATGCTTTGTGTTTCCAGCGCGTCCAAGTGCATCTGTAAATTCAGCAAAAAGCTCTGTTCGCTCTGACAATTTCTGTTCCTTCCCTGACCCGGTCGCAGCCCAACTCGTGGTGCGTTGCCTCCGCCCAGCTGTCCCCGTCCTGCCTGTTCCTTGAAATCATCAAGCATCTTTCCCAGGTCAAGAGCCAAGATCCTACATTTCTCAGCATTTAGTAATCAGCATGTGATGGCATCGGGGTGGGATTTCAGCAACTGCAAATAGCAACACCTCCGAAATCCATCCTGGTACAAACAATCCGAACAGGCTCGGATACTTCAGCGGAACAAAAGCTACACGGGAGCATAGAAACACCCCCGGTGGGTGAGAGAGGGCGTGATTATTAAAAGTGACTATTCCTACTGTACACGCAATCTGAATGCTGCCAACAAGCAGCCTTCTTGTTTAGAAACATTTCTTCCATCTCCCACAAATCCATCCCATCCTGTGCTTGGAGAGAGGAAAGAGAAAGCAACCATACCCCTGGATCTGGGAATTTGCTTTTTGCAGCCTTGCAGTACTAGGTGATGAGGTCAATTTTCACCTGCCCTTGAAGACTTTTCCAGCCTGTGCCTGGATATCCCTGATGGTTTTTGAACTAAGGGCCAATCGCTGGGAGATTTGTTTGGGTTCATGGAGTCCCAACAGCTGCTTCAGTCCCACTCTTCTCCCCAGCCTATGCCCAGCATCTACAAAATGCCCAGAATCTAGATGCTGAACGCTACCAGGAATCTGCCGACTGGAGGTCAGCCAACTGCCCACTGCCAACAGCTTCAGTGCTTCCAGGGAGTTTTGTTCCATCTACGCTTCTGTTCCCATTCCCAGCCCAGTTCTCAGCATCCTGTGAGGATATGGACTTGAAAAAAGGGTTCTGGGAAGTTAAATCCACAGCTGCACAGCAGCCCAGGAGCCGAGGGCTCTTTTCATTGAAAATGTTATGAATCAGTGAATTTGGAATCCCACCACCTCATCCCTTAGTTTGGTTCTGGTTTGCTTTTTACCACATTTTCTAAAGAAATGCAACTCGTGGCAGTGCTGTGGTTTGATATTTTGCCTTCCCAGCATCCGCATAACTGCCGGTCCCCTGTGTCCTATGTCCCTGCCTTCCCAGGGAGTCACCACCTCTCCTCTCATGTGAAAAATCCTGCAGGAATCTCACCACTGCTGTACCTCCACTTTCATCTTCATCTCTTCCCTGCTTTTTTTTTTTTTCCGCATCCAACACAGAAGCTCTCCAACACAGTTTCCACTGGAGAAAACAACATTTGACCACCTCTGTGTTCAAAGCTACACTCAACATCTGGGGAAGGCTCAGGGGAGCAAGACAACAGCTATTTCATAGGTTTATACTTGTTAAGACCGAGACAGACCACTCCATCCTCCAGCTGGGCTGGAAGGACAGCATCCACGCGGCGACCAGCTGCCTAAAACACACCATCCCAGGAGGTATCAAGGTGGATTTAGGAGCTTTTCTCTGGCTTTAAAATTCAGCAGGTGAGCAGCTAAGCTCTTTTTTTCCTTCTCCGAAATCCTTCTACACCCACTGCTTTCATCCCACAACATTAAGAACGTGCTGTATGACCCAGCCGCAAGAGCAAACGGCAAACCGGAGCATGTTGGGGCATTTCGGAGGCAGCTCCAGTGCTACCCAAAGCCCTGCCATCGCCCCGAGCCTCCACTTCAAAACAGAAGGTAGATAAGATATTGCCTACTAATGGCTTTCCATATAAATATTAGGACCTCCCCTCTCAACCAGTTTATTCTGTGCACTGACCCCCCTTGCCGGGGTCACAGGGAATGGGAAACTGTGGGAGGTCCCCCAGTTTTATAAATGAGAGGGTTTCCCCGCATAGACACGTACCATGAGGCACCCAGCAGCCAAAAACACTGATTGATGGTACCGAGAAGGTCTGCTGCAGGGGAGCAGTATTGGAGCAATGCTGGGGAGGGATTACCGAGAGATTTAGCAGTTCAGGTGGATTAAGGGTGATTTGTCAGATGTCTGCCATGGGTCTCCACCAGAAAAAAGAAAAAAAAAAAAGGCCAAGGGACAAAAATAATTTAGCACGAGAGCAAGAGGCAAAAATGTGGTTGTTCCTTTTGGGTTTGATGAGTTGAGGTTCCAGTGAGGGTCCAGGTACCCAATACGGGTTGATGAGCGGATGCATGGTTGGTCTGAGAAATGGGTGACGCAGAGGTCACCTCCAGCACCTTCTCCTCCACGCACAACGGGCAGCTCCCATCGCCCCTGAGCCCTTCACGCCCCGTGGCTCAGCAACAGCCACTGTGTGGGCAGGAGCCTGGTGCCTTGGGAGCTGCAAAGACAAGTCGCAGCTCCCCACGTGTGAGATAATGACCCAAAACAGAGAAGAGGAAGATTGGGTCTTACCAGACACTGGCTATGTCCTCGCAAAGCATCCCTTGGAAAGGCTGAGCTGCACCCCGGAGACAGCCCGCTTGCAGTTGTGTCCAGATGTTCAGCTGCACACTTTGGTTCCCAGAAGAAAGCAGATTTGGGCAGTGACCCCCTGCACAGCATCTATTTTTTTTCAAGAAAAGGCAAGGGGAGGGTCTAGAAGGGGAAAATGTCATAGGCAAGTAGCTGGAAATGTAACTAATAAAATTATAATTAAAACCATGCTGGCGACACATCTCTGGTTTCAGAGGAAATCGAAAGAAACAAATGAAGGTGCAGCTGGAGGACCACAGGTCTCAGATTGCACAGAGTAACACGGGACACACCGCTCTATAATTGGACTCTTGCAGAGGGGACCGTTGTGGAGTTCCCCGAGCACGATTGATTGGAGTTATTTCCTTGAGCCTTCCCTAAGGATGGGGTGGACATGGAAGAGCCAACGAGGCGGTGAACCACCCGCCCCCAGCTAATGAAAACCAGCACCCCAGCAAGGGTTTGTCAGGAAAACATAAAGCAAACCCCGAGGGAACCGGAGCAATCTGGGGAGCTGGGGCTGGGCAGGGACACTCCCACGCCAGGACAGCTCCCATCTGCGATACGCAGCCTTGATCAAACACCATTTCTCGATAAGGTTGATAAATCCAGAGAAACTCCAGGTGAGCCTCCAAAATCCTGCCCAAAACCAGCAGCAGGATCCACTGGGAGATGCCCTGGGAAGGCTTTGGTAGAGCCAAGGATCAGCCAAGGTGTCCATCCCACACTTCTTGACATCTCATTTGGGGCCAGAGGGCTCAAAAAATATTTCAAAAATTATTCAAAATACTTCAAAATGCTTAATTTTGGGCTGCAGCGAATGGGGCTGTTTTGCTGTTTATTTTCACCTTGTACTATGCTGTCCTCAAGTTTCTAAACAGATGTCACTTCCAACCCCTAAATGGAAAATCTTCATCTTACAAATAGAGGATGCAAACTGTGTGGCCGTAATGAAAAAGTTTGGTTTTTTTCTCCCCACCCCACTAAAAGTCTCTCTGTATTAAGAAATCAATCTGCAATGACCCTTGGCTGCAAAAAAGGGTTCAAATCTGCCTTTCTAATACCAACTTCCCAAAGTCAAAGCTTTAGGAAGCTGCTCCCAAGCTGACCTTTGCAGAGCCTGAGGGAAACAACCTGCTCAGGGTCACCGTCTCAGGTTTGTGCCAGGGACAGGACAAAACTCAGGGCCCATGGAAAATCCAACAAGCAGCACATTTTCCCAGCATCTGGCCATTGTTGGCTGAGAGGGATGAATGGCCAAGAGGAAACCCGAAGCTATTTTGACCATTACAAATACACGGTGGCCACCTCACTTTTCTGCTTACAGGTTGACCAAACCACGCTGCTTTCGATGCTCCGACTGCCACCGCCGATCTGAACCAAGCTCCCAGCCCAAGCGGGGCCCCGCTTGCACGCTCCCTCCCAAGGGCCACGCTCGGACCTGGCAGCAGCGTGGAAGGAGGCTCAGCTGGTTCCCATCCCCATCCTCCCAGCAGCTGCCCCCAATGAGCTCCAGATGCAGGACTGGGTGTGCAAGGGCGCGAGGCGCTGCGTTAGAGAGAGAAGGCGGAGGCAGCCCAGGCTGCTGCTTTTATCTCCTTCGCTTTGTTTATGAAAAGAGAATTAGCGCATGGTTGCCAACAATTTACTCTGGCAAGGGCGCTCCTCCAGAAATACTTTTCCTGCTGTCGCAGCGAGGGAACGTGGCTCGTCTTCCATCGGCTTTCTCACCACCGACTGCGGCCACCGAGACACAAGAGTGGCCACTAATCGCTGGGGAAGCTGCTGCATGAGCCCATCCCAGTGGGTCTGCATGGGTGGGTGGCCAAGCAACTGGGAGCAGCTGGAAGGAGAGCAAAGCCCACTCTGCTCGACCATCTTCGCAGAGGTTTCTCCTCCTTGGGCACAGAGGGTCCAGCTGGCCGTAGCATCCCATGAGTCACATCCCAACTGGGATGCAAAGCCTGGGAATGCTCTGGGCAGGGAAAATGGCTGTAAAATAAACATGCTGGACTGCAGGAGGCTTTTCCCCGTGAACCTCCAGCACAGAAACTCCAGAAGGCACCACTGTGGCAGCGGTGGGGAAGAGGGATCCAAGATCTAGTATTTTAGAGCAAAACTTCACCCTCTGAGTGCTTTGAACGATGCAGAACGATACAACCAGTGCCCCCAGCCTGCAGAGCACGGCCGTGGACAGGGAGCTCACCTGTGCTGCTCCTGGACCTCATCTTTCTGGAGAGCTCGGTTGGATTTGGGGCAGGGTGGGAGTCCAAAAACCGGAGGAAGCTGAAGCCCATTTCCCAGCGAGATGGGGTTGGTATGTTTTTCCTCCCAGCGCTGCGCAGGCCTGCTGATAGATAATTGGATTAAGAGCGAGCCAGCATCTGCTCAAGGTTATTTATTGCTTTTAAGAGGCAAGCTTTATTTGGAATTATTTTTGTCTTATCTTATTTTTGGTGCCTGCGTTGGGTCTGAGTTATGGAAACGTCCTGGATGCACCAGCATCCCCTCTGTGTGGTGTTAAACGTTTGCCAGGCGACGGCAGCCCTGCGTTAGCCCTGGGGAGACTTTGGCAGGAGCCTCTCTGCTCTACAGCTGATGTGAGCATCCTCCCACACTCCCCGAGCTGGACCACGGAGCTGGTTGCCAGCATCAGAGTTTATCGCTCTCCCCAGGGTAGGTGGCACAGGGTGAGGTGCCCATGGGGGACGCTCTGCAGCCCTGCTAGCCACCCATCCTCCCTTCCTCTGTCACCAAGGATTTGCAGGAAGAATTCCTTCAGCTCCACGCACCCATTATACTGATGTTTTGGATGATCTTGGTGTTCTCCAAAGTGGCTGCTGGTGCTTTAGGAGCTCGCTTGGGAGATGCTTTTGTACAAAATAAAAACAAATCACAGTTGGATTGAGGGCAAACGGCAGGAGCTTCCAGCCAGGGCAGAGGGCTGTGCACACCACAGCGTTTGGCCCCAGCTCCTGCTGTCATTTCCTTTCCACCAGCTTGAAAACCCAGCTCTGGCTGGAGGAAGACTGTGCGGATTCCTGCAGATGCCCCAGCACTTCCCCCATGCCCACGGGACCATGGCAGGGGGCTAGAGGGAGGCAGTCAGGACTGTGGTTTAGGAGGGGGACTGGTGAAGGGCAACACCAACACCTGGGGGCTGGATGGTCCTTGTGCAGCCACACAAAGGGGAGAGGACTCAGCTGGGACCAGGTGGGGATGAGCAGGGTGGTTGGTGCCTGCAGGCACTGCTCTGTGGGTGTGCAGGCGGGTGTGTGTTGACAGCTGCGTTCGAGGCACGTGTGTGCTGGTTGCACGTGTCTGTATGCGCTTCCCCAGACCTGACATCTGAAATCCTACCTGTGACACTTGCAGCTCAGCAGCTCCTTCTCCCAGCCCTGCCCTGGCAGCTCCCCAAAGCAGCTCTGATGTGTTTAGGATGTTTTCCTTCTCCATCAGCACCAAAGGCCATGCTGCCTTGTGGCAGCTCATCTCCGCAGCAAAGCCTCCCCGCCTCATCTCGGCTGCTCTCCCACAGCTCCTGGTCTGCTTCTGATGACCTGGCTTCAATGGGGTGACCCACAGCTTTGATTTTGCTGTGCGTTTGTTTTCCAGAGGGAAATTGATGAGGTTCTTGACCTGTAAAAAAAATAAATTACAATAATAAAGAGAGATTTCATTAAAGTGACGCCTTGCTACCAGGCTCCCTAGTGAGAGTTTCAGCTGTACCTGCACACGTGGGTCCAAACCACCACCCAGGGGTGCTCTCTCCAGGGATGAGGTGATACCCAGGTGGTTGTTTCGAACCATCACCCATCCACAAGCTGGGTCAGGCCGAGTTTGCCCCTGTATTCACACAGCTGAGGAAGCAGCAAAGCTTTAACTCCAAGCCAGGGAGGTCTCCAGTGTCCCCCGTGGTGCTCCATTTCCCCCCCACCCCTCCCCATTCAGCTTCAAGCCCTTTTCCACGACGCTGCTGCAGCACTGCTTGGAATGAGCCAGGCCAGGAGCCCTCCCTTCCCCAGGAGGCTGAGCCAATTTTTTTCACTCACCCCTTATTCCCTGCAACTCTGCCAAGAAGGTGCTCAGTATTTTACAAGCCCCACAAGAGTCCGTCTGCCCGGAGATATGATTCAGGACAGCTTCTTGCACAGGCTGGCATAAAACCAAACTTTTCTGATTTAAGCCTATCTGTTTGGAAAGGGATTAAGCAGAAATAAGCAGCTGTTTTGCAGAATAACAATGAGAGCGCAGGATCTGGGCTCTTGCTTGGCTCAGCGAGAGCCTCCCGGGAAGACGGGTCCTAAATCACAGCGAGGGGAGCCCATCCCGACGGGAATTCCTTCCCCAGCACCGGGGAGGCTGAGGCAGCCATGGGAGGGGGGAGATTGTTTGGGTTGTTTTGGTTTTCCCTGCTCCAAATGGATTTTAGTTAAAGTATTTTATAACCCTTTAAATAAAAGGAAAGCCAACAGCCACCACTGAAGCATGTTTTTCTCCCTGGGGAGCAGGATCCACTCGCCCTGGCAGGGGGTGGGAGAGCAGAGCCAGTTCAGGACACGGCTCTCTGGGATGCTATGGGAAGGATCTCCTGCTCCGAGCTGGGCTCTGCCTTCGAAAGGGCTGCGGAGGGGTACCCCAGCTCAGAGAAATCCCTGGGTGAGGAGGGGGTGACATTGTCACCCAGCTTTAAAGCAGTTTTGATGCAGCTGTGGGCACCTGGCTTTGCAGGGATTAAAGCAGATGAAGAGCAATTGAGTGCTGGGTGGGACCTCAGACACGAACATCATCAGGGCAAGAGGGGCTCTGTCATGTCAGGGTAATGGCTGCGGCTTTCCTGAGCTCAGAACGGGGTTACGCTGAACCCCGTCACCCAAACGGGCCAAGGACAGTGTTAAATTTATCGATGTGATGTTAAACTGCGAGGACTTGCCTGTGCATCTGCATCCGAGGAGCATCTCCAGAGAGGGTTCCTGCAGCTCGAGGAACTGAATTTATGTTGCCTGCTGAGAGCTGGGGTGCTTTTTGCTTGGGCTGTTCCCGAATAAACCAACAGCAGAGCAGCACGAAATCTACAAAGAAACGAAACCGTTACTGCAAAAGCTGGAAAATGCCACTTACTTCCCACTGAGCGTGAACAGGCACAAAAACCTGAGCGAGGGAGAAGCAGCACCTTCCTTTAAACAGCTGACTCTAACTGACAGAGCCTCGGTCTGCTCTGTGCCGCTACTGGGAAAAAATGCCAATGCCAGACCGCTGCCGGTACTTACATCTGCAGTGTTTGAAGGCTGCAGCAAGCCAGAGCTGAAAGAATAAAAACTCTTTGGAAGGGAAAAATGTATTTTCAGATTGTCAGCTGCACTCACTCAAGATCAGTTCTAACCTCACTCCACATGTGGTGGCGTTTGAATGAATTCCCCCTCCCTCCCGGGACCACGCTCTAACCTAATTCACACCAGCAAAGGGTGTTTCTGACTCCGCTCCACCAGCTCCCCGGGCCTGACGTCAGCGGAGTGGGGTCCCAGCACCACCCCAGGACTGATCCTGCACAGCCTGCGCTGCCGTTTGCATGCCCAAAATGGGGCCAAGATGCTTCTGCTGCTGGGTGTGGGCTGTGCAGACCCAGGCCCCTGAGGAGCCGCGTTTTACCGGGGTATAAAAATGTGGGTGACTTGGAGAAGACGACAGCACGGGATGTCTCTCCTTTTCCACTTCTCTACCCACCTAGAACATGTCAGTGGGTGAACAGTTACAAACAGCTCCATCTTCCCAACGTGCTGCTCACGGGACTGCCTTTTGGGGCTCGTTTGGGGTTTTTCTCTCCCTCTTGGAGGGATGTGGCTATTTCACAAAATGCATCACCAGCCCATGGGCAAGGATGCTGGTTTACCCCTTAAAAATGCATCTGGTTCAATGGCCACATCTCCAACGAGCATAAAACAGCATCACGAGCTTTGGAGGCTGCAGAAACCTCCACGAGTCACACCAGCAACCAAAGGCACTCAGGTCCTTCCCCAAAAACCGAATAACCCTCTGCCAATATCCTTTTGCCCTGAATTCATCAGCTGGCTTCTCCAGTAACACACTCAGTCGCGCGTCATCAGGAAGGAATTTGTGCTCTGTTTGATAATGGGAGATGAATCAGTCCAGCAGCGAAATCCTCAGACCACAAAGCATTTCAACAGGTCTTTCAAGCCTCCTGCTCTTGTGTGTAGGCTGGCCAAGGACCCGCTCGTTCCCGGGCATCCCCGACCTCACTCATAAATCAAAGCACTCCAGACCTGGTTTCCTCTATGAGTCCATGAACACTCACAGAGGTTTCTTCTTTAGCAAACTTAATCTGGGCAATTGTTCAAAAATGTTAAAATTACCTGCTCCTTTTATGATATAATGACAGCCTGTGGAGGCATAATTTAGCCCAGACCTGAAGACGTCTGTTTTAAGGTTAAAAAGTCCTCCAAGCTAAACTTTATCCAACAGCAACAATGAAAAAATCAACTTCCCGGTGTTAATTTTGGTTCCTTTCATTAAGGAAGCCATGCAGAATCACAGCCAGGGGCGGCCAGCTTTGCTTTATCCCAGCTTCACATATTCAGTGCAAGGTTTATCATAAAACCAGATCCCAACAAGGATTTAAAATGATCTGGTTGCTTAACCTGACTTGATTCCCATCGCTGTCACCTGCCCTGGCCCTCATGGGGACCCTCCGGCTCAAGCCCGGCATCCCAGGAGCCCCTCGCAGGCTGATCTCAAGGTCAGGGTTCAGCCAAGGGCTTGGAGAAGAGGTTAATTCTGCCAAAACACATCTGGCTCTACCGCTGGCCATGCCTCACCGCAAGATCCTTTAAAAGCTTAGTGGAAAGGTCTCTGGGAGGCCAGTCAATGGATAAACACATCAGTTATGAGAGTACACGGCTATGCTACGGAGAGGCAGTTCCTGTTGATACCCACCTACCCCAGAAACGTACAAAATCCCCACTCAGGGCTGGAAATCTCGACAGGGAGCCCCTCGAGATCCCCTCCAGCACCGGAGTGAAGCAGGAACCAGCCCCATGTGCCGGGGCACAGCAAGTGCCATGGGGGCTGACGGAGGCGTTTGGTTTGTTTAACCTGCACGTCTTTGTTCAAGTGGCTCTTTGCAGTCCCCAGGTCCTTGTGTGCAATCGATGCACGGTGACATTGGCCATTTCACGGCTCCTTCCCACCACGGTATTTCCAGGAAACTCCGGGGCCGCACATCTTTGCTCCAGGGCTGTCGCAGGGGTCTGAACGATGATTTCCTACAGGGATAAAAAGGAAAGACTGGTTAATGCAGCCTGCAGGGGACACGGACAGGTATTCCTGCGCTGTTGGTGTTCCTACCCCTTTCTCAGGCTGTCCTCTCCACCGTGTGGGCTCGCTGCCTGCTCAGAGACTCAGAGGGACACAGTGACAACTACAGACAGCAAATGACATTTTCCCAATCATCTCCTAACATCCTTTCCCAAAATCTCACCCAGGCAGCACAACCTTTTCCAGGCTCATGGTGCCGGTGACCAGCCAAGGAGGCTCCCAGGGACGCGGGGAATCCCTCTGGTGCCCCGTGTCCTGCGTGGCAGCGGCAGAAGGGAATCGCTCCCCGTCTGAGGGGACCCTACAGACAAACCCCCGACCCCCCGAGATGGGGGATCCTGGCGCCCCATTCACCGCCGGCAGCCGGCCCTGTGCAAAATGCGTCAGATCTGCGGCCAGCACAGCAGGAAAGCCCTGCGGGAGGAGATTTCACGCCGTCCTACTGTTTTGGATTAGACCCCAGCTGCCTCCTGAGCTGTTTAAATTTACGGGTGCGAGAAGTGAACTTTCCACTCAGGCGGGGGCTCGCCTAGACGAGGGGCTGAGCAGAGAGCATCGGGTTCAACACCTCTCCGAAAACAACCAAGGGTCCCTCACGGATCTGATTCCAGCCAGCATCAATCTGAAAATGACCCAGTCGTTATCAACTGCCCTTTGATTTACTCTCCTTTGCATCCTGGATGCACAGAAACACTTTGGAAACACATATTGCCCATGGAAAAATGCCTTGTGGTAAAGAATCCCAAACCCACATCCAGGTACCAGCCCCCCAGGAATTGAGGATGGGCACGCTCTGCAATTCACTCTGACAGTGTTTCACTGAAGATTTTTCTGCCTCCCAGCAGGGAAACCCATCAGGAGTCACAGTGAGAAAACCTCACGGGCTTGCATGGGAACCGGTGGGTCCTGCACACAAAGCAGCTGTAGCACGGCATTTTTTCAGCACTTCAATATTGTCTCTTAGTGAAAATGGGATTGAACACAGATCTTTTCTCCCACTCTTTAATTTTGTTAAGGTTAGAGTGGCTTTCTTTCCCCTTACAGACACTGGCTGCTGGAGATGTCAGGTTTGCAGAGAAGAGCCGCTGTTGGCACCTCTTTGCAGCACCCTCTGGCTCTCGGCAGGGATCCAGGGACAGGGACATCCTCAGGTCTTGATGCCATTTTTCCACCATCACAGCAAACCAGCCCGTGAAGGGGGACCAGCCTTTCCATCCAAATCACATCCACCCCTTTAACCAGTTTCCCCATTTCTCCCCATTTCCCCAGTGACCTAAGTCGGAGATGTCACCTCTACCTGCAAATCCAGCATCATTCTACCCCTTTGCAGGGGTCCAAAATCTACAAATTGACAGACACACACCATCGCTGGGCTCAGCCGGTGGCTGAGGAACAGGGGCAGCACCCTGGGGAAGGCAGATTCACATCCCGGAGACCCAAAAGTCCCCAAAATCCCCAGCATCCACCCAGCACCACCACCATGGGCTCCCATTGCAACATCTTCTACCAGGCAGAACCTCTCCGTAGGTTTTTGACAGGAACGTGAACTTCTAGCACAGTCTGAAGGGAAAATTCCCAGGGAAAGGAGGATGTAGAGAGGCCAAGAATGTAGGTGGCTCCAAACCAGGATCAGACAGTCCTGTGGATGTCAGGAACGGCTGGAGTCAGTACAATTAATGATGACCAACTCGGCCAAGATAGAAACCGAGTGCGGCAGGACTGCCAGCAACATCCGTCTGCTGGAGACCAAGAGCATCTCCCCCGTGTCTGCACAGGACGTGTCTCTTCCACCGTCCCTTTAGGAAAGGTCCCGCTGGGATTCTGGCTCTGCCCTGGCTGAGAAGCTGCTGTGGGAGCAGAAAGGGGCTGGCTGGGCAGGGGCAGCCGGACGGGACAAGGGAATGTCCCCAACGTGTGCCTTTCCCTTTGGATTTGTAGCCTGGGCAACGCAGAAATTCAAAGCAAAGAGACAAACGTGCCTCTGCACCCAGGTAATTTATTCTAGCAGCCTCGTTGGAAATCTCAGGATTTCCAGCACAATCTCACAACTATTCCATCGTTACTCGCTCCCCGCTCGCGATGTTCCAGGAGGGAAAGGGGGGCAGCATCCCCCCACCCCACAGCTGCCATGCAGTCACCAACCTCGCCGGCTCCGGCCCCGAGGGAGCACAGTCAGAACCGCAACGCTTCACAGGCATCTCCCCAAATTGCTCCCATGTGGGTGCCACGGCTCCAGCAGCCACCCGGAGCCCTAAGTGCTTCCAGGCTGGAGAAACCCCGGCTGCTGCTTGGCGTCACTCGCACCGGGGAATGGGAGCCAGCGTCTCCCCGCTGCCTGCGCAGGCACACTGCACATGTCCCAGAGGGAACATTACAACCTCCAGTTACCCAATTAAAAACATGTTGGAGGGGATTTGATTACTCAGTTTGACAGAGGGAAGAAAACCCTTCGGGTCCTGGCAGCAGGGAGGATTTACGAGCTGGGGCTTTGCTTCAGGTCGCTCTGCCTGATCGTGGTATGTAGCAAAGGAGAAAAAAATGAAAACAAAACCAAAAACAAAAAACAGGGAGCGATGGTGTCTGCATTCCTGCCGGTTGAATCAGATGTCTTTCCTGGCAGCTTCAGTCCCCCCTGGCTCTGGGGATGCAGGGAAGCTGCAGCAGTGGGCAGGATGCTCCAGAGCGCGTCATCTCTGCCACCCTGCACCAAGGACTGCCCGTGACATCCCGCAGAGCCACAGCCGAAACCAGCTCCGTGCTCCCACCCCTGTTCCTCAGGCAGGAGGTGACTGGGGGTGTAAATGTTTCCTCATAATTTGCGAACACCTCCTGGGGATGTGATGGATGCTTTCTCCCCAGTTTGCCAAAGGGTTGAATCTGCCTTCATTCCGATCCAGGGTAAACACAGGCCTGGCCTTAGCCCCACCGTGCGGCTGGGACAGCTGCTCCCTGGGTGACCCCTGGCTCCATCCCCTTAATCTCCCTGTAAAAGCAGCACCCTCAGGTTGGGGAACGAGGGGAGACAAATCTCACAGCCGTCTGCCTTAGTGCAGCGTGTGAACAGCGTCCAGGAACGCCTCCAGACAAGATGATTACTAACGAGGGATTTGGGATCACGTCTATTTATTGCCACAGCAGCGAATGGGAGACATGTGGCCACCAAACCCCAGTGCAGGCTCAGAGGAAGCCAGCCCGGGGCTGAGCATCTCCCTCAGGGCTCCAGGAGCATCCTCCTGCTCACCTTCCTCACCTGCTACGGGCCACAGTCAAGGACAAGATGCCAAGTTAATTGTGTTCCCGCCTGGCTCCTCGTTTGCCTTTGCAAGTAGCACCAAAGCACCTGGTGTTTCTCTTTAAGGCAATATTAAAATGAAAGGAGAAAAAGTTATTTCAAAGGTCTTTGCTTCAAAAACATTCAAACCGAATTTACGCACCGAAGCCATAAATGTTCCTTTTATTGCACACGCAAAATAACCCTCTGCAATACGATTCCTCTAAATTTATGGTTCTTCCAGAGCTATTAATTCAGCCCAGGTCTTTTCTTCTTTCTTTGTGGTTTTTTTTTTTCCACCTTAAGTCGAATAATTCATAAATATTTCACGCTGGAGTGTACTTTATGAGCATTATTATGATCACTTGAATGTGGAAATGCCGGTGAAGTTATTACAATTGTTTTAATGCACCACAGACACCCCAGCGGTGCGGATAGCGAGGTATAAAGCAACTTCATCACATACTGGAGGGAAGAGCTTGGGAGACCATTTATTTGTCCAAATAATAAGGATCCTGTAGCCCATATATGTCTCTGAATTGAGTCAATGACAATGTCTGGGGAGAGTTTTAATTTGCCACACTCCAGCTCAGGAGGGTTATGTGTCTCACCAGCCAGAACAAGCCATGGCTTATGGCCACAAGACTCCATAGAATTTTCAGACCCAAACCCAGAAAAAAAGATTAAAAAAAAAAGGTCAGAGGTGCAACAACAGGGCCATCATGAACACATTTAGAAGAGCAGGTAACTTACCTCCCTGGAGTCCCCAGGCATGCAGGGAGGCACAGATGAGCCGAAGTGCCCTCGTCAGAAAGCAGACACGATTTTTTTCTGTTATCCTTGCACGCATCACGGATGGCACGCTGTTGAAAGCCAGAAATCAAGAGTCACAGGGCTGTATTCCCCCAAAGATACAAATTAAAACCATTGATTTCTTTAATGGAAAAAGGCAGAACACTACAGGTATTAAACTACACCTAGATGGAAATAGGAACTCACCCAAATTAAATGTTTTCCGGGATCGCTGAGCCATACAGGGCCTTTCCTCAGGATATCTCAAGAAAGGGGCTTTGCGCATGCTTCTGGATTCTGCATTTCTCCTCCTCATTCTCCCATGTAAAATGCATCACTGGGGGCAACCGTGGCCCAGAAACTGTCCAGCCAAAAATCAGTGGGAGGTGGGAGCACGTTTGAATTCCCCAAGAGGAATGCTGCAGGATGACAACCCCTCCAGCACCCAAACCCAGTTTCCCTCGACCTTCCCCAAGACCACCCACCAAGAGCTGCAAAAAGAGCCCCCGCGTCCTGCCTGCCTCTGAACCACCACCGCTCCCCAGGAAATCAGTCTTTTTGTCTCGCAAAGAACTCCTCCAGTAATTGCCTTCATATCTCAAAGGTGTCTTACAACCACAGAGGTGCAAATATTTATCCATACTTGGAATTGCAGAGTGAAGCCTAACTAAGTGTTCCCAGACACTCCAGCAGTTGTTGTTTTAACGACCTGAACCGTAGACACCTGGCTGGAATTAATCAGCAGATGTGAACATGGAGACAGAGCAAAGCCCTGATTAACCCTTCACACATCAATGTCAAGGTCATGGGGTGTTTCGCTGGGGCAGCCGGTACCTCGATGGCAGCTGTCAACAGCTTGGGAATCCCAAAGCAAGAAATGTCCTCTGCTGAGCAGGGCACGAACCGGTAGCAAAATTTATCGTGTTTCTGTCACCACTCAAAGACTCGCTGTGCTGAGGCGCTCACTCGTGAATAGCAGCAATAAGAAATGTTTATTACTAGATAATAAAACACAAGAGCGAAGCACCTCCTGGATGGGCTCTGTCTAAAATCAGTAGGAGTTGAAGCATCTCTCTAAGGGAAAGCATTCTTTCTTTCTGTACCAGGTGGTTTCAAGAAGTTCATATCATCAGCAGCTCCCCATCCAGACTGAAAATCCAAGCCCTTCAGAAGCGATCAAGCACAGACCTGGGAAAGATCTGCAGCTTCTCCTATTCCAGCTCCTGTCCAACGCACGGTAGGCAATCGAGCCATATGGTACCAAGCCTCCAAAAAACCACACAGCACCAATGACTTCTCCAAAGCCACTGTCCTGGGAGTGTCAGGACAAGGCCACGACCCCAGGACTCCGGCCAGGGTGAATCCCCTGGTACCCCCTCTCCAAATGTCTTCACTCCATCAGTTCCTTTCCAGGAAGGGACAAAAGTCAACAACGATAAGGACAGACATTGGCACAATGTTCCCTACACGGGGGAAGGAATTGGCCCATCAGAAAGCAGCTCCTCAGCGGCTGTGGCACTGGGCACCAGGACAAGCCCAGCTACACCTGGCTTGATACAGAGCTGGAGCAGAGCGAGGTCCCAAGGCAGGACCCACAAACCCAACAGAGCAGAAGACACCTCCATGGTAGAACCAGCTGTGAATTTATGTCCAAACCTCCCAGGGAGAGACCCAAGACAAGGCGCTGCAGAGTTTATCTTAATGCTAACCCACACAAACCCCAGGTGGGGACGGGGTTGGTGTTGATGGACTGCATCAAGATGAAAAGACAGACCCGCTCTGCCCCGCTCTGCCGGCCCTTTTCATCGGGAGACGTCTGGTGATGGAGAGCTCGCCTGCTTTGAAGTGGAGACGGATCCAAGATCCGGGCAGGTGTAAAGCCTTCCTCAGCAGACAACACGCCACGGAGCTCACCCTGCAAATCCATCATCTGCAGCTTCCCTTGGGTGGGCGTGAAGGGGGGGAGAGTATTTCTAAGCAGATTATAAACCTCTGAGTGAATCCCACCAGTCAATTCATTTGAATTATCTTCCATCCTCCCCAAAAGGCAAGAGAGAGTGATCTGTTTTCTCTGCCGTTGACCCATGACATCCCTCTGCTGCTAAGCAATTCCAATTGCGGGATTTAATGCAGAACATAAAAAAAAAAAACCCAACCTTATATTTTAAATAGAGGAGAAAAATCCTCCTGGATCTGGCACTGTAGGTAGCAGCCCATCACCAGCCCCAGAAAGCTGCATTCTCGGCTGATGTTGGTTTTCATGCCCCATTTTCTTGTTTGCTTCCATTTCCCCTCCTCGACAACTCCAGGAACTGGCAAACTTTAGAGCCTGGTTTTTGTAGGCTTGCTGACAGGCTGGGAGGTGTTTCATCCAGTCAAGGAGAGGATGAGAATGGGGCAGAATGAGGCTGGGAGGAGGACACAAGGGATCAAAGGAAGGAGAGAAGCAGAAAAGCGAGGGCACTGGAGGGACAGGGAAGGTCAGAGTTTGAATAGGCACAAGAGAAGATTTGGAGAGAAATTAATGAGAAAAAGGGGCTGAGTTGAGAAGAGGAAGGGGGTGGGATGGAGGAAGGGTTGGTCTCAGCCATCCATCCTTTTTCCCCCCTCCACCTGAGCAGGATCAGACCTTTTTTCTCTTCTCCTCCAGTGCTGAAATGGGAACAGCCCGGGCTTCTAGTTCATCCGCAGAGCAGGTCTGAAGAACAGCCTCGTGGTTCACAGCTCAGCCAGCAGCAGAGTCCAACGCCAGCTCCCTGGAGAGGCAGCTGGTGCCAAAGCAGCAGAAAATAGCTCTGTAAACACGAGTCGAGGGACAAGGTCCTCGCACAGATCACCGCACCAGGGCAGGCTCAGTTTGCCTCGCAGCTCCTCGTTAATAGTGACCCTAAGAGGATGCCCAGAGGAACATTATAACAAGACAAGTGTAGATGATATTACTCCAAGTCCTCTCCCAGTCTCCAGCTGTTTCCAACACAGAGGAACTCTCAAGCCAGATGTACTTAGTAACCCCTCAGCAATTTCTCCTGCCTGCAGTTGCCCAGTCTCCTCTTAAACCTGTATAAACTTTCAGCATCCGCAGGCTCCTTCGACAACAAGGTCACGGGGCAAGATCCAGCGCTGTCTGTTGACACTGCTCCCGCCGGCTCTGAAAGGACTCTTCTGCCTGCCGGGGAGGTCAGACAGCATCACATCCTCTGTTCTTCAGACCACACAACCTTTGAGCAGCTGCCCGGGCCATCAGACACCGCTTCCAACTCCAGCCAGGCGCTGGGAAACAAACAAAGACCACAAGAGCCGGACTCATCCTAGAGAAGCTAATAAAACCAAGAAACTTTCAAAGTCTGCATCCTGCTGCACTTGAACATGGAAAGTCCCACCCGGCCAAGCAGGTACGAACACAGCCAAGGACCAGGATGCTTTTCACCATGGCTACCTCGACACCAAACAACCCACTCCCTGAGCCTGGGCCAGCCCCAGCTTGGAGAAAAAAAAAAAAAAAAAAAANTTCTACCCCAATTTTTCCTGGTACAGGAGTCTGGAGAACGGTTCCTTCAGGAGGTGGCCGTGGATCTCCATTGTACGCCACCAGGACGATCGCAGCAAGTGCAGAGCTGCCGTACGGCGCTGAGGCTCGGTCCTGATGCAGAGCCTGGAAAGGAGAGGAGGGGCCAGGGGCTGCTGCCCTGGGGAGCTTACTGGGAGGTAGCCACCAGCCCTCAGCCTGTCAGGGTGTTTAACCCGACCTGTCTGTCACGGTTTCTGTGTCCCAGGCTCCATCCCCATCACCAATGAACTTGTCTCACAAAGGCAGCCCAACGTGACAAGTGTTTATACAGGACTAATGAGCGTCTCCATCCCCAGGGGCCTCTTGGATCACTCAGGAGCCGAGGTCCAGGCGCGCGTGCCGTCTCCCTTGCCACACACAGGGTTGCAAAGAGCCCCAATTCCACCCCGCTGCAGGGAGCAGCCCAGCACGCTTTGGGTGATGCTTCGCAGAGGGAACAGCCACGGGGCAGGAACCGCAGGTGCCTCTCCGGAGGGGATGGCTGGGGCAGCAGCAAGGCTCCTGCGCAAGGACCACGCGCCATCCTCCCAGCCCAGCTCTCTGCAGGACTGCCGACGAGATCAGTGAGCAAGTACAGGATGCTCGCCTTCATGGCTTAGCCATGCAAACCATCTCCTGAGAAAGGAATCACCATCCTTCATTGAAGTGCCTTAAATATAGCACCAGGATCTGAGTCGGAAAAGGCCAGCCTCTCCTCAGGGGAATGCTGTACCACATACAGCTGGTGCAGCTCTTTGAGGTTCCTTGGCAACGTCCCCAGCATCCCCAGCTTGGCCCCAGAAATGTTGGCCAAGACGTCAGCTAAGAGAGAAGGAAAGGTGCTGCCAGTGTGGTCTCAGCTGGGAATCATGATGCTTTTGGTTTCCAGAAACATCTGGGCACTCACCTCTCTTATCCCTTGGGAGATGCATGACTTTATCCATGCAGTTGGTGCCCACCAAAATGGATTTTTCCTTCTCCACATCACTCTCCTCACGCCCTCACCAGCTGATGGGATTCACGCTCGCTTGTGCCTCTGGATTTCATGCAGATCTGGGCTTTGCAAGAGCAGCACCAATGTCCTGCAAAAACCAGAGCACAGGATGCAACGGTTAAGAGGAGAGGTCGAGGCTCCTGCTGCTGCGGAGCCTGCTGCACCACAGGGCCTGTCCCTCTGAACCAAATCCCGGGCAGTACCTACTCCCCTCACACCTGGAAAGCCCTGAGACAAAGGGCCTGATGCTACGGGGATGGGCAGAGACCCTCAGGGCAGCGGGAGGTGCATCACAGCACACTGATTATCTCACTCCAGTGCCCAAACGGGGTTTTGTTGGTAATGACTGCAGCAGTTGTCCTACAAAACCCTCAACTGGAGGAGACAAACCTCCCAAGAGGAACAGGAAGACGCTGCAAGGGGAGGGTGTAGGGGTTTGCACATGTTTATTCTGCGGTCTCCAGCTCTGCCAAGACCGAGCTGAGCTCAACAGTGTCAAGCGCAGAGTACGGTCATGCCCGTGTCGAGACTGAGCTGCCCCGCACGCGTCCAAGCCCTCCCCACGGCCTCGCAAAGGAGAATTCAGATCTACAACACCTACTGTCATTTAACAGGAACAAGTCCGATCTAATCCCGCATTTCAAAGACTTACCAGATCCCAACGCCATCCCTCCTTCCCCAGCTCCTCTTCTTGGATTCCTAGAGGTGAAGCCTCGACCTGTGCAAAAAACAGGAAGAGGAAATTTTTTTCTCTTTAGATCAACCCAGAATTAAGCTTTCCTTTTTGTCACAGCAAAACATTTTTGTTTCCTTAAGTGGAGACAATGAAAACATCTTGTTCTCCCCAAAATAAAACTTTTCTCTGTTTTCAAATGCACGTTTGAAGGCACTTGCGGTCCCCTGCTTTTTTAATTAAAGGCAGGCAAATTTCAAATGGAGAATGTCACAGTGTAATAAAAAGTTAAAGCATTTAATTTCAAGCATATCTTAAACAAAGCCTGCAGTTTTTCATCCCCAAAATACTCTTTTCTTTTTTTTTTAATTCAAAGTTTGGTTTGAGTTGTAAATAATTTCAAAGGAACTAAAATAACTTTTATTTTCCCTACAAAAAAATGTTTCATCTTAATTTCAGCCAGGCTAGCTTAAAGTGATTGGAGCCAGATTCTTCTCAGGGGTGCCCAGTAAATGGACAAGAGGAAAGAGCCATGAGCTGAAATACAGGAAATTCCCTTTAAACAGAAGATATTTTTTTTTTTTTTATTGTAAAGGTGGTCAAACACTGGAGCAGGTTGTGCAGAGCAGTTGTGGAGTCTCCATCCTTGGAGATAAGCAAAACCCAACTACACACAGCCCTGAGCAACCCCTCTGGCTGCTCCTGCTTTGAGCAGGGGGTTGGATTAGACAATCTCCAGAGGGGTCCCTTCCAGCCTCAACCATCCTCCTTATGTGTGATTTTATCACCAACTCGAAAAGGAAGCACCCAGGCCCTACAGTGTCCTCCCTGGGGATGCACAGGGATACACCAGCCCCGTTAAACCACCGCGAGCTGCGGCATCACCAGCCCTGCCAAGCCTGAGAGTCACACAATTCGTGGTATTTTCAAGCTCTGGTTCCTGGGATTTTTGCAACTGTTTAAAATAAAGTGCACATTTCTTAAAAAAAGAGGAAACCTGTAACCTCTGCCTGACCTGTAAGGGGTAAAAACAGAAGGCAGATTTGTGAAAGAGAAATCTGTGGGTGTTTAAAAGGAGCCGTCCTGTGAGCAGCTGGTCTGAACAAGCTGGATTTCTGCAGACCTTACACCTCCCACCTGGATCCTCCGGTGTCCACTAAGGACTGAAAATCAATTTATCCCAGAGTTGGGTATTTCAAATGTCCTGTGCCTGTGTGGATTCTCTGGAGTTTTTGAGAGATCTTTGAATATGGAAATCTCAGACCTCATTCATCCCTTTGCAAAGGTCCTTGGGCCAGGACTTGTTCAAGATTGGCTTTTGGAAAAAAGCATCTCAGCCTATCTTTACAAAGCCTAAACTTACCATTTCTGCTTTCCCCTTGGAGAAAGCCACCGGGACACGTTCACCTCTCAGCCCCAGCCATCTCCTGGTGCAAAGTGACCTCTACAGCCCGTTTCCTGCATCTCCCATCGCAGCCAGAAGAGAGATTTCCCCCAGGCTGGGGAGGATCCACCGCCCTCCTGTGGCAGACTCCAGAACAGGTTTCTGTCTGTGTGCCCCATCAGAGTACAAGAAACCGCTGGATTTGCTGTAAGAACAAAAACATCAGCATTTTTGAGCAAGCCAAGAATTGCCATCATAGGTTCATACAGTAGGAAAGCAATCTAGAGTCTCTGGGTTGCTGGTGACTTACAGGATTGCAGAAAGTTCCCATCAATGATGCTAAAAATGAGCATCAAACAGGGAAATAGAAGGAAGATGCTCACATGACAGTGTCTTTCCAAAAGTGACACACCGTCCTTTTCTCCCCCACATGGGAGTATTCGTCTCACAAACTGAAAAAACACGCTATCGAGTAACATAAAAACTCTATTCCAGGTGAGAAGAGCATGTTGAGACATGAGAGAGACTGGAACAGGGTAAAAAAAAGCCACTTGGGAAAACACCCAGCACCAGGAAGGACCTGATCCTGCGCAACCCATTCCCCTGCCTTGCTATCACCTCCTCCAAGTCAGCAGGACTCTGCAGATCTGGGCTCAGCGCAGAATTCCTGGAGGAACTGCAGTGCTGGAAAATCAGCTGGGTGCAATGTTTGCTTTATACATCCCAGCATACCTACAGAAAGTGGATTCCCAGCACAACCAGTTGGCCTGGCTAACTCAGCCCATCTCTGTGAGCTCAATGGAATACCTCCACCAGCAGACTGACGGGGTTTGGGAAAAGTGCACTTGCTCCAGGTGCCGGGACTGCAGCCAGTAGATGGCATTCACATGCTATCGTATGCATATGTATGCTACCAGGTGCTATCAGGCTTAAACTGCCTTGAAAAACACAAGAAGAGCATTTTTCATATAAAAATAACAGTAAAAGGCAAATATTCACCTCAGCTGGAGCTGACCCTGCAGACTTTGATAGTTAATTTTGGAGACATCAAGTGTTACAGACTTCCTGGCATCTCCTTCTGTCCGCTTCTAACACAGAAATATACAATATTTACAAAGAAATATAATGCATCCCTAAAGCATCCATAAGTATCTTGCGTATCCTGGATGGCAGGGATGCCCCAAAGTGAGATGTGAGCACAGGATACCCCACCACCCCTCTGAGGTCTGCCCTGGGATCTGCCAGGCTGACCATGGACGTGGCTAGGAGGTGCTGGCGTTTGGCTAGCACAGACGTGTGTCTCTTTCTTTACGGTGGCATCCACCGGACTGAGACTGCAGGAGAGCCAGGACCGAGACAGGACTCCTCTTCTAACCGTAACAGAACAAGAGGTGCAACAGGTAGGGTCCTGCTTCCACCACCCACCTCCTCCATCTCCCCGCCGTGCCCTGATCTCCAGCTCAGCGCAGCCCCTCTGCCCACCGAACAGCCCTGAAAAAAATCAAATGCATTGTTAGGAGGTGGTAACAGGAAAATCGCAGGGCAGCAGGCACAGGCAGACTCCCCAGTCCTGCTCTACCCACTGATATAATAAGAGAGATCTCCTCTCTCAGACCACTTCTGCTACGCCAAACCCTTGCACTTCGCTGGGGGGTCACTGCTAAAGCTGGAGCTACCTTCGTCTTTGTACAGCACCAAGCACGCTGGCTGTACGATGCAAACACAGGAGGGATTTTTGACAGCAGCCACCATCACACTAACCCTGTCTCTGCCAGCAGCCGGGCTGGGGCTTTGGCCCGGGCTGGAGGGGGGGCTCAGGAACCAGAAGGCAGAGATGGGAGCCCAGGCCTGCAGCAGGTGAAAATCACTGCTTCTTCATTCACTTCTAGATTTGCAAAGAACCGGCAAAGGTCTCAGATTCTGATGCAGTTACAGACATCCTGGAAGCAAGGAAAAGGAGCTGATCCCCCAGCACCAAAATGACGGTCAGCTGGGTGTGTCTGTACAGCTCCTGCCACCAGAAGCGAGACCAGTGCCTGAGGTTTAGATACAGCAAGTGCAAGGCAACACGGACCATTAAATCCTGCATCCTACCGCACGCTGAGGCCACCTTTTACTTTCCCAGTGAATGATGCGCTGTATTAAAAAGCCCTCCCCCTTCCCACCCACCCCTCCCCAGATCCCACGCCTCCTCTAGGACCAGATCCTGCCGGATGACGGGCATCCCTAGCTCCCACTGAACGCGCTCAGCCCCTGGCAGCATCACTCACCCGGAGGAAGGGTGTAGGGAGATATTTGGTACCTCTCAGCCAATTGGAGAAGAGGTGACACCGAAAGGGGGGTGCTTTCAGCTCCTCTCTCCACCCATCCTCCATAACACCCCCCTCTCCCCGTCACCACCACCACCGCCATCCTCCTCACGCACAAAAGCGGTGCAATTAGCTGACTTATGAGAGCCCAGGCTTAGCCAGCTGCAAGCAGAAAATAATAAAATACCTTGGAGGAGAGGCAGGCAGCAGAGGAAGCAGCAGCCATGGAAGAACACAAATAACTGCCCTCAATTCCCACCCCTCCTCCCCAAGAAAATCCAAATCGCAAAGCAAGGACTGCTGTGAGAAAGGCCAACCTAGATGCATCCCCACACTCCACCGTTGAGAAAGCCGCTCACGTCTGCATCCGGATCCAGGCGCTGGACATCCTGAGCAGCCCGGCTCCAGCGGGAGGAATGCAGAGCTGGGATACAGGCAGGAGCTCCTTTGTTCCTCGTTAGCCACAAGCATCGGTGAGTACGGCATCATCTGGGCTTCCACGCTGCTGGGCAACATTTAATATTAAGAAACATCAGACCCAGCCTGGGATTTGCTTCTGTTTCTTTCCTTTCTCTTCCTCTCTCCATGATGCTTTCAGGGTTATAGCAGAAAGCAGCTGACAGCAGTGGGGAGGAGGGAGGGAAGGTGGGGTCTCTCTGGGCCCCGAGATATCTCCTTTTCCTGCACAGAGGGAAATAAAAAATGGTGACATGTGTGACCGTGTCACGGGCATCGCATGCAGCCAGGCGCGGGGGTGAGGACAGAATTCATAATGTGCGTGCCGGGAGGACAGGCTGGGAGATGTCGGGCAGGGAGAGAGCCCTGCAATGCTCGCAGCCAGCTCTTTGCTCTGATTCTTATCTCTGCCAGCACCTGTAATAAAGATGGATGCTGGGTTTACTCAGGCCTCTACATAGCTCCATTCGGTTAAAGCAGACACACACAGACAGATTTATCTCCCTCCACATCATCACCAGCGACACCCTCTGTAAATACGATCCTCCGAAGGAAGCAGAAGCAGCACTGGCTCTCTAGAAGAGCCTCATAGCAATGGCTCAAACTCTGCTGGATGCTGATTTCCCTGACACCAGGGGACAGGCAGAGCAGCGCCATCCACTTGGGAAATCACTCTGGGTCCCTTATCCTAAAAAAATATACGTGACTATCCAGCCAGTGCCTGGGAACATTTACAGTGAAAAGGCTGAGCTCAGGAAGAGCATTCAGAACTGTCCTGCAGTGGAGGGGTTAATGCACATGCCCAGCATAGGAGCTGATTTCACTTGAACATGTTCGATATCATACAAGGCCTGACCTTGTCCCCTCCAGGCTCAGGTGCCACTAAGCTCAGCCGCAGCAGCATCCAGCTGAGAGCGGCATGTCTGCTCTGTCCAACCTGAGCTGCTCCTGCAAGGGCTGCTCCTGAGCCCTCGGTCGGACTTTGTCAGGAGCTGCAGGTACAGTCCCTGGGCTGATTTTGGCTGGCTGGCAGCGCAGAAACCTTCTAGTGAAGGCAAAGAATATATATGGTCCTAGGGGCCCCTCCTGCTGCTGGGGTGTTAGTACGAGTGAGAACAAGCCTCGCTGATCTGAATTTCACTTGTACCAGTTCAGGAGAAAGCCCAGACTGGGAACGGCACACCCACCTTGCCTCCATTTGAGGTGTTCCAGTTTTTCATCATCTGCTTTGGTTTACCTGGGAGCAAGGCAGAGATGTGAGTTCTTCAGGGGCGTGGAAGGACAGACACCATCCCTGTGAACGCCTCCTTGCCCTCCTCCTTTTCTCTCCGGGTATGGGGACAAGCATGGGGATGGAGCACAAACCAGGCAGCAGCAGTCAGGAATTTCTCTGCAAAACCAGAACCATTAACTTCTGCCCAGGCCAGCAAAATGGAAACTGGTGCTACTGCCAAACCAACCTGAAACCAGACTGGGAGGAGCTCTTTCTTCTCTTCCCTTCCAGCCACGTTTCTTTTCTCTCAGCAGAGGTGCTTATTTATGTTGAGATTAGTATTGAAAGAGAAGTATCAAGGGAAAAAACGAGTGGAAATCAGCCCAGACAGTACTGATCCTCAGGAAAAAGAGAGAGTCACCAGAGAGCAGAGAAAGACCTGTTGCTTTGATCCAGGGCTAACCTCACCTCCTCTTTCTTGTCTGAAGTGTGTCAAGTAGCCACAAAACCCCATTTCCTTGCCTTGCTCCTTTTGCAAAGTAGTTATCATCTTGCTTCTCCATGGAGCATGGTATCGGCATACCTGCTCCGAACAGTTCCAATGAAACGCTCCCCAGTAGCGATGCTCAATGCCAACCTCTCTGCCTTCCCCCTTCCAGCCTGAGCCCTTCCTGGAGGGACCCGCAGTGCAGCCAGCCCTCTCTGGACACCATGGGAACCACAGAAGCCACTTTGCGGATGGAGAACGTGGATGTGAAGGAGGAATGGCAAGATGAAGACTTCCCCAGGTTTGTTCCCTGCAAAATCAAAAAGCAGGGAGAATTTTATTTCTTCTCCTCTTCCAGGAGGTCCCTCCCACCAGCCCCCGATGCAACAGGAGTCTTGACTCCAGCAGGGCAATTCTGGCCAGAGAGCAGAACTTTTGCAGCAAGGCAGCTCTGAATGCTTAAAAAATTTTGGGAGGCAGCCCTCTATGAGCATGCCAAGGAGAGGGTAAGGAGCAGGGTGCAGAGGACAGGGAGATTATCATGGATGGAATGAGATTAGCACAGATGGAAGGACGCACAAAGGGATGGAAGGTCGGACTCCTTCCCAGTCTCTAATCAAGCAGTGTCTCCCCAAACTGAGCAATGCTGCTTTGTCAGGAATTTTTCACAGGAAGTGGAGTTACTGGGATGCAATAAGCGCTGGCACGGACAGGCAGAATCTGAATGGTTGCAAACCTTGTAAGAAATGATGTGTGGGTGACAGCAGGTGCCCAGCTTTCGCCTTCACAGACACTTTATTAACTGTTGAGAGTACAAAAAAAAAAAAAAAAGCTCAGTGTGTGCTGAACTCCCAAAGGGTGCAGCCCCACTCCTCCCACCCCAGCATCGCCCCACACATCCAGCACCACACCCGTGGCCCAGCAGCAGGTCGCTGCGGCACACACAGCGTGCCCACCACCCAGCCTCGCTGCAGCTGGGCTCTGGGCTGCGGAGGGGCTTTTCAGGGCTGTCCCCCCCGTCCCAGCTGCAGCTGGTTTCCCCCGGGCAGCCCACAGAGCCCCTGTATTTGCAGACAGTGGCACAGTGTGCTGTGCGGATGGGCGTGCGCAGCCCGTGCCGTGCGAGAAAGGGTCTCCTGTTTCCCTCGGCACCGGGGGATGAGCTGAGCTCTGTTCCCCCCGAGCCCAGCTGCAGCACTAATCTAAGCACCTCTGTCTGCCAGCCCGGCACCCGGCTCACAGGACGTGGCGCATCCTTCCGCTGGCCACAGAGGTGGGTTTAGACAAGCCCTGGGGTTTCTAGGATGGATTTTTTTCTTTCCTGAGAGAAGAGCTGGACAGAGCTTTGGGCTGGTGGACCTCTGCCAGCCTTAGGCTACCCCTGAGCACTGTGCTGACAAGCTTTTAATTGAGTAGAAAGCAAGGTATAGAAAGGAAAGTGAGGTACAGAAAGAAATATATTTGAGCTGTTGGAGCAGGTCCAGAGGAGGCCACAAAGGTGGTCTGGGGTACCTCCCATCCCAGGACAGGCTGAGGGAGCTGGGGTTGTTCAGCCTGGAGAAGAGAAGGCTC
>VZTO01012859.1:1789-17385 GCA_013400615.1 Syrrhaptes paradoxus
CTTAATGACAGGGCCTCCCATAATATTATAAAAACTGTGCAAAGGAAGAAATGCTTGTATTTCCTCTGGAGTTAAGATTAGAGCTATATTCCTAGGGCAGCTACAAAACTTTTCCTAAAATAAAGGAAAATGAAGTAGTTAAACTTTGCTATTAGTGCAATCTGTCACTGTTCTGTGTTGGTAATTTTATTTCACCACAAGATCTGAGAGAAGTGTATGGCCTTGACAGGTACTGTCCTTTCACAATTTCTTTAACTGAGGTAGATGACGATAGGTTTATTAAGACTGAAATGGAACAATATCCCAGAAGAGCTGACTGACATTTATTAAGTGGCTATTTTAAAATGAAACGTTAATTTTGACATATTGCTAAGTTTCTAGGAACTTTAAGAAATGCAATTTCAAAACAAAAACTCCCTAATCTCAAAATAAGGGCTGGGATGAGCAGTAACCTGTCTTTGAAAAAGGAATTTCCAGAATATCGACCATGAGGGAAATACAATTCTCAGTCACAGGATGTAGCTTAGGGCCTTCCAATCCTGCATGCCTCCAGATGAGAAGAAATATCGCAAATAGCTCAGTGTATTCACCTCTTGGTTTCTGGCTAAGAGAGATTGGATTATTGTTCTTTTAAGATGTGGAGACACAAGATGAATGTGGAAAATGGGAGCAAAATGAAGAGGAAAGGCAGGAAAACTGAGGTTTTAGTGTTCAAGGTAACCAGGACTCAGAAGAGGTGATTTTTAATGCCAGGCTCTGACAGTGGCCTTCAGCAGTCACCGTTTCCCTTCAGCTTATCTGCTTCCTCCGGGCTGTCTGCTCTGTCAGTAGAGAACTCTTCTGAGACTGAACTTTTTTGAGATCAGTTACTGAATATATAGGAAGGAGGGAGAACAGATGACAGGGATGGGACAAATTATGAAGGGTGAGACAAGTGAGCAGAGAAAAATAGGACTCACTTGTGAAAGAGCTCATACAAACTGGGAAATTGAGTGGCTGTGACAAAAATTTTGGAAAGGAGTGACTGTTGAGGGAGGGTGAAGGTGAAAACCTAAGCAATTACCAAAAGAACTGAGAAGAAGTGAGGGAAGGAGAGATTGATGAGAAGGAATATTACCAGTTTTTGAAAACTAAGGGTAATGAACAGAAAAGGAAACAGGAAAACGGGAAAATGGGCAAAGAAACTGTGTGATGGAAGTAATGAAAGTTAGGAAAAAATCACACAAAAAAACCCTACCTTTTGAACAGTAACAATAGCAACATGGTGTGTCCTTCATTTGGTGTGTGATGCCCTTCAAGGTCATTATAGTGAAGGATTATAAGAAGATAAACTGGCCAGGATGGGAATGATTCATAATCCATCTATCTTAGAAATATGGGAAGTGGAAATAACTTTCCTGTTTTTCTAACATACTTACAGTTTTGTGTAGGTGTCCTGAGTTCTGGTAACTGTAAAATGTAAATAACAACAACCAATTTTTGCCTTTGAGCACATTATCTTCCAGCTGATGAGTGTCTTAGTTGTTCTATTGGAAACACATAATTTGTGAAAATTAAGCTCCAATAACACACTGTCACTGACATGAATGAGAAACATTCGACACTGCAGTGAAAGCTTCAGTGCTTCAGGGAAAATGTGTCATGAAAATTTAAGAACTATGCAAAAAGTTAATGCCAGGTCTGACCATACCACTTAATGGTATGATGGAAACTGGCTTTGGTATGGTTGAAAATGCATTTTGTCAGTTTCCTGCTTTCAAACTATCTTCAGAATAAATTTCTGCTTTACGCTTATCACAGCTCATTGCTGTAACTAATCAGTGAATAATTAGACAAAATATAAATTGAGACACTTCTGTGATATTCTTTTTTGATTGAAGGATCCTCTCATTTATTAGATTCACAGTGAAAGCAACATTCTTCTTTAGGAGTTCTTCTCTATCCTTTTTTGCCATTATTAAAGCAGTTTTCAGACCAGACCAGAAGGCACTGTTTTTCTTTTTCAAGATTTCTCTGCTTCTTCACAGGTGCCTATTTATGTGATAACATTTTGGGTGCCTGTCCAAGTATTTTTCTGTTAGTGCAATCTGTTGCTGGCTATGGATTTCCATCTTAGCCCCATCATGTAGCTGTTTGGAGTACAGACAGTTTTCCTGTCAGTGGACGAGGTGTTTCTAGAAGTATCAGCTTCAAAGCTCTTGTATGAGATAACACCTCTTACAGAAAGAACATCTGACAGTAAAATAAAATACATATGAAGACTGCAACAGCTTTTCTCTCTGAACTGACAGTTACACTGCACTCATCGTGTCTTTTTTGAAAACAGTGTTGGTTCTACGTTTTGGCCAACATTTCTATGTGATGACAATATAAGCATGATGATAATGGGTTTGAATGTCTGGTAAATTTAGGCAAACAAATTTCCACAACTATGCTTAAATCATTGTGGCTTGATCAACAGACCTTATAATTGACTCTCAGTGTTGCTTTTAGGACATTTTTTATTGTCTTTGCTCATACAGGGGACATTAAGGTCCATATTGTGCATGACTAGTGGCTGACTAACATCTGTGCTTGCAAAGTATAAAGTATTATAACTGAGATATGCCTTATGAAAGGAAAGAGAAATCTGGGCCAAAATCTGAATATTTAGCGAGAAATGCAGTTGTTCAGCTCATGTTTCAGAAATAAATATTTTGGACAAAGATGCTTATTTTAATTTCCATTGATTTTTTTTTTTTTAAATCTCACGCATTAGTGAAATGTCAGCAATTATAGTGCAGAGATACAAACCATCCAACTGTAGATTTACTACCCCTGCTCACTTTTTTTTTAAGATTCATTTGAATAGCACATGCAGCTAATTGCTTCAATATCAGTTTTAGTATGGAATGAATGATAGATGCATGAATGCAAGCCTCTGCATCAGATCTCCCTGTCCTTGTGGGTTAAGTATGGTAGTACAATTATTACTAAGAAATCAGTTTGTCTGTAGCTGCACAGAGTTGGCTTTTAGTAAAGTTTTCAAGACTCCTTTAAAGAAGGTAATGTGCTCATTGAAAATAATGGATTTAGTTCTACATTTTCTTAAGCTTCTTTCCAGGCAACTGACAGTTTAATAATGATGGGATATTATTTTATGCTCTGCATTAATATTTTTAGCACCAGCATTTCTAATGATTGTCTTTTGTAATCACCCTGTGAAGAGTTTTCCTGAAATATCTGCTGGATAAAGTTTTTTCTTTTCCTTTTTTTTTTTTTAATTGTTTTCTTTTAGGATGGATTTTCTTTCTTTTGCAATCTAGAAAAAATTTACACAAATTAAAAAGTTATTTTTAATTTCAAAACAGCAGATGCATTTCACAGAATCATAGAATCATAGAATGGTTTGGGTTGGAAAGGACCTTAAAGATCAACTATGTTGCGCTGCCCTACCACGGGCACGGACACCTCCCACAAGACCATGTTGCTCAAAGCCTCATCCACCCTGGCCTTGAACACCTTCAGGGATGGAGCATCCACAGCTTCTCTGGGCAACCTGTTCCAGTGTCTCACCACCCAATACTATTTTATGTTAGTCAAACCAACTTTACTTACTCAACAACCACAAGAAAAGGAGACTTATTTTGCTTACCTTATTGATATTCTTCTTGAAGAGACAATAGAGAATTTATTTTCACCTACAGATCAGTTAATTTTATTCTTTCGAACTTGAACAGGGCCATCATCAGACCTGAATATTTCCCCTTTTTTTTCAGGGACTGCTTCTTACATGAATCTGTGGCAAAAACAGATGATAAATGTTTTTTTTTTCTGTTTCCAGAACCAAGGCTGTGTGCAGATATGTATTCCCTTGGTTAGATCTCTGTGTTGTAGATCCAATCCCTCCTGGAAGACAGAGGACTCTCCCTGGTCAGTACAACAATCCAGAGAGACTAGGAAGCCCATTTTCAGTGTGTGGTATGAAGTTTTAAGCTGTGCAAATCTCATTAGTATTAGTGGAAGAAGTGTATCTCAATCTGTGTGAGTTTTCCTAAAGCCTTGTTCTCAGCTGTCCATTATAATCATGGAGAGACAAGTGAGAAAGCAACAGCATATGCTTTGCAGTGGTGGTCAACAATCTCCATCTTGTGATGTCACCTTGCCTGGGTGACATGTCCCCTTACCAGCAATTGCATTTGGTTCTTTGAGCCAGACTTGGAAGAGGAGTGCTCGTAAGTGATACTGAAGGCCAGTTTATGTATGAAAGTATGTTTAGATCTCCAACTTCATTGGTAAGTCAGTACAGAACTTCAGTGTTGTGGAGAGAAGAGATGACAGTAGAATGCCCCCTTGAAAAGCTGCATTAAAAAGCTGTTCCAAGTATTAGCCAGATGTGAGGCTTTTTAGTATGATCAATAGCATGTCTTTCAACGGTAGAAAATTTGGGTTGCTTTTCTAGCCATAATGACTTCTAAAATTAACTTGCATATCTGTGAAAACTCACCTTTGAAATAATGTTTATTTGCATTCCTTTTTTTTTTCCTCTAAGATAATTGGATCCTGATGATTTCATAGTTATTAATTCTTCATGTGATCCAAACATGATTCTTCTTCGGGTATGCTTTTATTGAAAAAATAAAGATGTAGAAGAAGGAAGTATGCCTGTTGTAACTTCACCGGTTGGTATTGGTGCAAAAGCGGATGATGATGCTAAAAGTAAACCATACATCTATAGCCCTTTTATTCTCTGTTACTTGTATAGGCTTGCCTTCTGAGAACTGTCTCTGTCTCATCCAGCATACTCAGATTCTGCCTAAATTTTGCAATTCTGCCTCTATAACTTCTGTTGTCTTCCTTTTATCATTTTAGTTTTTTTTGTTTTGTTTTGTTTTCAAGTTTTCTGACTGGCCTCCAGTCATGAGTTCAGAAAGCTCCCATGGGTCCTGTATCATATTATCCCATGTGGATATCTAGTATAACACAGGGTACCTCAAATCTGAGAGACCTATGCTTTGGCAATTAAGCTGTGCCGACTGTGCCCTGCTTCGGAGGTTACCATGCTTCTCTTTTCCCAGCAATAACATGTGACTGCAGTCTTGTAGGCTGCTTCCCACAATAGGAGAAATCAGTGATGTTGAGACTTGTTCTTTTTTGAGTTTAGAAAGTTTTACATGTTGGAATAGCAAAATTTATGTGTAGGTGGTTACTGGGCCGCATTCCAAGTACCTCTCCCGTAAAAACTGATTTGATTTAGACACGAGGCAAAGAGCACATTTTCCTGCTTCTGGCATAATGCTGTTTGTAAGGATTACAAAAAGTGTTACATAGCTTGACCCTTTAAATACCTCTTAGTAACATGGATCATCTTCCCATATGAGGAAAGAAAACCTCCATATAGTAGCTTTTGGTGCTTCTCATACTAAAAGGTCATCTTAATCTCTTCTTCTGAATTGTTTTCCGGCCTTCTCTGATTTGTTTTCATTAGTCAGTCATCTTCTACCACATCACACTTGACCTTTGTAGATTTGCATTAGGCCCTTTATATAATAACATTTCCATGTATTTATCTGACCTAATTTCTCTTCACATTCTGGTAATTGTGAAGGTCTAAATATTGTTTCTCTTTTGCAGTATTTCTCTTAATTGCTCACATTATTTTCATGTTGTGTCTTACTCACATAATGTTTTTTCTTATGCAGGCTAACCTTCATCTAAACACATATTTAAATCTGTTATGCTTTATACTACAAGAACTGAAAAAAAAACATTGTATATCAAAGAATCATAGAATGGTTTGGGTTTGAAAGGACCTTAAAAGATCATCAAGTTCCAACCCCCCTGCCATGGGCAGGGACACCCTCCACCAGACCAGGTTGCTCAAAGCCTCATCCAGCCTGGCCTTGAACACCTCCAGGGATGGGGCATCCACAACTTCCCTGGGCAACCTGTTCCAGTGTCTAACCACCCTCAGTGAAAAATTTCTTCCTAATATCTAGTCTAAATNGTGGGGTCTCATGAGAGCAGAGTAGAGGGGGAGAATCACCTCCTCTGACCTGCTGCTAATGCTTCTCTTGATGCAGCCCAGGACACGGTTGGCTTTCTGGGCTGCAAGGGCACACTGCCGGCTCATGTTGAGCTTCTCATCCACCAATACTCCCAAGTCCTTCTCCTCAGAGCTGCTTTCTATCCATTCTCCATCCAGCCTGTATTTGTGCTTGGGATTGCCTCGACCCACACGCAGGACCTTGCACTTGGCCTTGTTAAATTTAATGAGGTTTGCATTGGCCCACCTCTCAATATAAATTATTAACCTTGAAAGACTATATTAGCTGAAAAAGACTAACTGTGCTGCTGTACTTTCAGTCTCTCCTGTCTAAGTCATTGCATTTCCCCAGTATGGTAATTGCAAGAAGTGGAGAACAAATTACAATGGGCAAAAACCGAAAACTGACTAAACCTAAACCTCTAAATCTATATCTAAACATTTATAAAAATGTCCTATTTTTTAAAGCTGAGGAGCACAAAACTATCTCAATATTAGGCTCATTTGATTTAGTGCTCTCTAAATTTTAGGAAGTTAGCGTTTTAGGATCCCAGTTTTTATCTGTCTAAGATGTTGGTCTGTGCTGTTTCTAGATGTACCTATGTGGTGTTAAGCAATCTTAGAAAAACATCAAAAGAATGTTATCGAGCAATATTTTAAAAACTGACACTTCAGCAATCTTCACTGATATTAGACAAACAAGTATTTTGTTGTTACTCATTCCATAAATAATAATTAAGCACTGTTTTTCTTCCTCACTGTGTTTGTCAGATGTGGAGATCAGGGAGCAGGCATTCACTTTGACATATGAGATTCAGTCTTATAACAACCGTAAGCTGTAATAGCCCATCTGCCTTTGCAGCAAGTGCCACTGGGATCCCTCTAGTGAGGAACTGGGGATGTTTTGTTGTTTTTGTCTGGCACTGGCCATGAGATGAGAAAGCAGCTGGACCATTCTTTTGCTGCTTGTGTATGCCTGGGTCTGTGGAAAGGCTGTATAGGCACCCACTCCTTCTTGCCTTCCATGGCTTCCAGCTTGCCCTTGATACTTTCATCTCATTCATCCATGATCACGGACTTAAGTGAAATAGGTGTAGATGGCTAATGAGTTTGAACTCAACTGTGCACTCAGGCCAGTATGTTATAGGCAGTGATATATATCCTTATGTTCATATTTTCAATGCCTATGTCACGTGATGATTTATCAGTAAATTATGTATGGTGTACTTATCAGTCATAAAGTGAAGGAAAAGTATGGAAATGAACTTTAGATTGTATTTTCAAAAATCTGTTATGCTTGTAAATTAATGAAAAAAGATTGTCTGAACCTGTGTGGTGTTTTCTTTTGTGGAGAAGTTGCTGCTTGGGAAAGTTAATTTCTTTTTTCTTAATTTTTGTTAAGTTAAGCTGAAAATAAAATAATGTGGCATGAAACAAGTTGTGTGCTTTAGGCAGCTATTTATTCCCCCACTATATACAGTAATAGAACGACAAGAAGTTTGTGAAACCATAAAGTAAACTAATATTAAGTGCAAAAACTCAAGGGGCAGAAAATTATTTCCTTTCTTTAAAAAAGCACTTAATGGGGATAGAATAAGCTATCTTCTTGAAGGCAGCCTGTCTCATTATTCTCTGTCTAGGTGAAGAAGTCTCAGACTAGACTTTACATGAGCATGTTTTATTTGCAGAAACAATTAATAGACCCATTTGAGTTACAATTGGAGCACTTGCACTATTCTGACAGCTTTTAAAATGTGATTTGGATAAACCTTCTTGCATTAATTTAGCTGTAAATCAAATTATACTCTTCACAGTTCTAGTTCTTATACAACCTCCTGGGCTGGGATTTGGACTATTTTAATCCTGTGCTGTGAAGAGTTTAACTAAGGGTAAATGTCATATTTATTTCTGGAGCTCTCACTACTGTGGTGCCTAAATGCTCAAAATGTGTTTAAAACGAATTAATGTACTCAAGTTTCACTCTGATCAACCCTAATAGTAGGGTATCAGATGTGCTCTTTTTTTTTTCCCTGCAATTTCTTTCCCTGTTTTTAAGGGGTTTGTGCCTTTCTGAGTAGATGAGACAAAGCTTCTTCATCCAGGCTGTTTCTAAGAAGGATGTACATTATTACACAGATTGAGTGACCACGGAATCACAGGCTGGAAGGGAGCCTAGAGATGGTGTAGTCCACCCCACATGCTCAAAGCAAGAGCCAGCCAAGCCAGGTTACTCAGGACTGTGTCCAGATGAGTTTTGAATATCTCGAAGGATGGAGACCCCACAATCTCTTTGGGAAAACTGTTCCAGTGTTGAATCATGCTTACAGTAGAATAATCTTTTTTTTGTAGGTTTAAATGGAATTTCTTGGGGTTTTTGATTTATGCCCAGTGGCTCTTGTCTTGTCAAGGGCACCACAGAGGAGATTCTTGCTTCATCTTCTTTACCGCCCGCCATCAGTGTTTATACACATTAATAAGATCCCTGTGAACCTTCTCCTCTCCAGGCTAAACAATCCCAGCCCCCTCAACCTCTCCCCATATAGCAGATTCTGCTCGGCCCTCAGCCTGTGCTGGTGCATGAGGTTATTCCTCCGCGGGTGCGTAACTCTGTATTTCCCAGTAATAAAGTTAATAGGGTTCCTCCACCTTTTCATTTCTCTGGCGTGGCTGGAACACCAGTCTGGTGTATAAGCCTGTCCTCCCAATTTTGCTGCTGGTGTTACACTAGCAGCTTAATTCAACCTGGAGAATGTTGCATGTTACTAAGGGTTTTTTTTCCCCCCTGTCTTTCTGGTAGCTTGAAAGGCCTTGTGTAAACTCTTTCACCTCCTTCTAGCAATGCAGAACTAGAAGTGTAAATCTAAAAGATTATGCAAATCTTACTGGAGAGAGAAGAGTTTAATCAGTATTGTCTGTGAAATACTAAAGTATGAGATTTTTTTGTTAAAACAACTTTACCAAACAGTTACTGCTGTCCCATAATAAATTTTAAATGAATAAGACTTAAAGTAATCTCAGCATTAGCACCTGAGGTTTGTGCGTGCACTCTTCTGGTTATGTTTTGAATATGAATCTTACCCTTTTGGGAGTTTGATTTACTTTATTTAACTGATCTTCTTTCGAGGTTTGTGCGTGCACTCTTCTGGTTATGTTTTTGAATATGAATCTTACCCTTTTGGGAGTTGATTTACTTTATTTAACTGATCTTCTTTCTTTCAGTTCTCTTTTCCTAATGTAATTCGGCATGTGTTTTCATTGCCAGACAGCACCCTGTGCCTATGGAACCATCGGGCAGCAGCCCGCTTGCAGGTCTGGAAGACTTAGTGTTAACTAGTCAGAGCTCTGCTATATAACTTGTTATAGCTCTAGATCCCTTCCCAAAATGTGAACAAGAACCTTTAATTTAGCACCGGAGGGACCATTTGTGTCCACCTGGGGTTTCCTGCCAAGTGCAGTGGGTGCAGTGCATGTAGGGAAGATACAACACATTGACTAGAACGCATAGAGCCAAAGTTATATGGCTTCCAACTCATCCCTGTGCAGTCTGAAAACAAAAGACCTTCTCTGTCCCTAGCAACTTCATTCTCACTTCAAGGAAAACAAAAATGGAAACACTAATACCAAACTGTTTTCCTAGAATGACATGGCATTTAGACAGTCCTTCTGTAGTGGTATAATTATCCAGCCTTGTTTACCTTTTGAAGAGTAGGAAGCATGAAAGGACTAACTAAAATAAAACTGTGTTGTTAGAGGAAAAGAAAAACTGAAAAAATAGGTTCTCTGATGCTACATTAGCTAAATACCAGGCACTGATCATAGTTAAAACTGCTGCATAAGGTGGACCATGCTGGATCCCCTTACCTACCCTGGCCTCTGTTATATTAGTAATTTATCANAACAGTTACTGCTGTCCCATAATAAATTTTAAATGAATAAGACTTAAAGTAATCTCAGCATTAGCACCTGAGGTTTGTGCATGCACTCTTCTGGTTATGTTTTGAATATGAATCTTACCCTTTTGGGAGTTTGATTTACTTTATTTAACTGATCTTCTTTCTTTCAGTTCTCTTTTCCTAATGTAATTCGGCATGTGTTTTCATTGCCAGACAGCACCCTGTGCCTATGGAACCATCGGGCAGCAGCCCGCTTGCAGGTCTGGAAGACTTAGTGTTAACTAGTCAGAGCTCTGCTATATAACTTGTTATAGCTCTAGATCCCTTCCCAAAATGTGAACAAGAACCTTTAATTTAGCACCGGAGGGAGCATTTGTGTCCACCTGGGGTTTCCTGCCAAGTGCAGTGGGTGCAGTGCATGTAGGGAAGATACAACACATTGACTAGAACGCATAGAGCCAAAGTTATATGGCTTCCAACTCATCCCTGTGCAGTCTGAAAACAAAAGACCTTCTCTGTCCCTAGCAACTTCATTCTCACTTAAGGAAAACAAAAATGGAAACACTAATACCAAACTGTTTTCCTAGAATGACATGGCATTTAGACAGTCCTTCTGTAGTGGTATAATTATCCAGCCTTGTTTACCTTTTGAAGAGTAGGAAGCATGAAAGGACTAACTAAAACAAAACTGTGTTGTTAGAGGAAAAGAAAAACTGAAAAAATAGGTTCTCTGATGCTACATTAGCTAAATACCAGGCACTGATCATAGTTAAAACTGCTGCATAAGGTGGACCATGCTGGATCCCCTTACCTACCCTGGCCTCTGTTATATTAGTAATTTATCAAGGTTTAGATCCTGAAAAGACCTATGACCTGTATATGTCTGGAGACTTGCTTTCTAAGCAGATGCACTACTAATGCATGTGGTGACCTATTCCTGTAAGTCTTTTCACTGTGGAAGAAAGAAATTAAACCTTGTCCTTCTTAAAGTCAATAGCAAAAGTCTTCCTGGACTGAGTGTAACCAAGATTTTCTGATTTCTTTCTCCTTTATGGAACTAGCTATTTTCTGTAACTACTAAAAGCATTGTTGCTTCCTTTCACTTCTCTGAATGTCCATTCATATACTGCTGGACAGTTTTTATTGCTGTTAACTGCTACTATTGCTAACTTTTTGTGTCCCAATGATTTGTTCTGAGTCACTATCACCCCAGAGTTGTGCCACTGGAATTTCTGGTCTGTAGATAGGATACTGGGAGGAAAACTTTGTCCTTTCCCTGAATATTCCCAGGTTGGTAACTAGAGAGTTCTTTCAGCTCAACGCCAAAACTGCGAAGTCTTGGGGTTAGGGAAATATAAGGTATCAGGAAATCATTTGTCTTATTTATATCAGAGCTTTTTATGGAGTCAGCATTGTGCTGTAGAGCATTGAGATACTGTAGAGTCAGCATTCCAACATGACTTTCCCAGCAAAAGATTTTCAGCTGACTTTACCACCTGATTGCATTGAGACAGAACTATTACAGTAGTGTACTTCATGAACTGTGCAGTTTACGAGCAATGAAATTTTAATCCAGCCACACAGTAATTTTGAGAACTGTGAAAATGGCATCTTAACTTAATATCCCTGCCACCTTAAATACTGGCATATGCCTGTGGAAAGACACAAATTAGATTTAGAAGTAGCTGGCAGGTAAAGATGTGAGAGTAAGAGGAACAACATTAGCTAATAGGGAAGTTTAGGAATTAAACTAAACTTTTCCAATATTCTCATTCATTACTCAGTGAAAGAGAAAATGGTATATTGTGCACACAGCTTGAATACACTAATCAGCAGTTTCCTGGGTGAGAATTGAGCTGATGAAAATATATCTCAAGTGACACATGATCTGGAAACATCACTGTGTGTGTCTAGGCCAGACAAATTCATTCTCAGCTTAAGGAATGGGAACAAACATCAGCTATATGTCCAGCCATGCATAAATAGCTAAATAAATAAAATGGCTTGCTAAGGGTTTCCAAGGTGTCAGTGAACATCATCTGTTTTGATTCAAAGAGGTAGCTGTCAAGTCATCGTGTTCTCCAGATGACTTACCGAGTACCAGAAGGTGCCCGAAGCACATCTTCAGTGCTTATAGTTGCATTGTCGTGGGCAGAATGACCATTCCTAACAGAGAGAGCACCTTATCAGTTTTTAAGATGGATCTGGAAACCTGCCCAGATTCTGCACCTGTTAGGTACCTTCCAACTCAAAGGGAAAGTAAAGAGATTGAAAAAAGCTTTTGAAACTATTGTATTTTTTTTCTTGAGCATATGCAATTATAATCAATAATTGTTACTTTCTTCCCAGCTCTTCTCTTCCCTTCACACACCCACCCTTCCACCTCCTTTACCCTGCCAACACAGCATTCAGCTGATGTCTGTCTGACTTTACATATGTGTACATGACTGGAAGAGCTGTAAACTCTGGATGCACAGGTNGTTTTAAGGAGAGGTTAATGCTTTTTGCCCAAGCTATTTTACATTCCTGTCTTGAACCTAGAAATGTTGACAATGGCAAGTTTTTTTCATTGTGTTGTAAATATTTACATCAAAAGTATAAGTAGGTCAGCTGTGGTTACATTGCTGTTCATTGACTACTCCTGATGGACTGCACCATGTAGATCCTGCCTCTTCCCTAAGTGTCTCCATATCTGGATCCAGATGCATGTAGATGCCTCTCTGAGAAGGAGTTTAGAGAGCAAAGTGGTTCTATCTGAACTTCATGACTCAATATCTTCCTGGCAGTTTTGTCTGACCCTATCCTATATGCAGTAAATAATAAAGTGTACCTTGCCATTGGATCTTGTTATATCACTGTCACATTAACCTTTGAACTTTGTTAACTTTGTGGTTTATAACAATAAAATATATTACTGGTTCTTGTAGGGGTCCTTTATGCTGAAATGGAATTTTAACTATGATCTCATAGTACTGACTTTGGACTTTGTAGCCATGAGGCTGATAAAGGATCCTGAGAAAGAAGAAAAGTAACAAGATGTGCAGAAATATGCAACTATGCAGGACATGAGAAAGATAAGGAGGAATTGAGAGTAACTAATTAGTATAACTTATTTCAAAAGTTGTGTTCCCATAGTTTTGAAAGTTACATTCCCAGGACTGAAGATAGCTACTAGTGACTTTATTGTTAGGAACATAGAATCATTGTATTCAATTAGTAGCTGCTNGAACTGCAGGCATGCCACTGCTGACCCAGCTGTGGGACTGATCACTTTTTACAGGTGGGTAGAGGAAAAGGGGAAAGCCTAGGGTTAGCTTGTCAATTAATACATTACTGCTATTCATGTGGCCCAATGTATTTCATTGCTGTTGATGTATTTGCTGTTTCAAATCTATTAGATACTTCTTTCTGCTCTCACACTTCCATTTCTGCCCCCNTGTTATCATATTGATGCGTCTGAGTGGTGTCTGGGAATTCCACACGTTGACTACAGTTCTCTCTTGTGAGTGAAGAGCAGACCCCTCTCTGACTCCTTCAATGGCAGACGTTTCTTAGGCATTCTCCCACCTGCTTACCTGTTAGGGAAGGAATATTTTTTTTTTTTCTGTAGGATGCTATGTTGCTGATTAACATGCAATGAGAACAAATGGCATGCAACTGGCACTAGTTTTTACTTAACTGAATTCCACAACTGCCCTGCAGTGCTAAGGTGCCAAGCATATGGCAGTCAACTACTAGTTAAAGAAAGCACTTTGATTAATATGCATCTTTTCCAATATGTTGCACAACTTACTCAATCTCTTGTGACTGAAACAGCAATGTTTATTCCAGTGTCTGCTAGTTTCACTGTCAGTTTTGCAACCTTTCAGCTCATTTAATGCACTAGCAATTTCCTTTGGGGATGGCAATACCTCAGAGACAGCTGGGGTTGAAAGGTGCTACCCTTCCTCTAAGTCAGTCCCTCTTAAAACTTGATTTAAAGCCTGAAATCTCAAAAGCCTTGTAGTGGACAGATAAGGAATTCACAGTGATATATAGAACCTTCAGTATAAATGACAATCTATCCATTAAGTTGACATTAGAGGCAAAGCAAAAAAAAAAACAAACCCAAACCAACCCAACAACACACCTCTAGATTTGCCTTATCTTATTTTTGAAACCATGGAAACATCCAAATTGGAAACCTAGTTTCCATATGCACCCTGTGTAATTAGTTAGGAGAGAGAGAATCACCTCACCTTTTGATGGTCTCTTAAATGTAAATGAGTATACAACTATATTGTTTTGGGTTTTTTGTAGAGTCAAAATGTTGTTTGAAATTAGCACAAAATGGAGTTTTCTAACTTCTAAGCTGTGACTTGCTGTCATTTAGATATTCTTAAATTTAGCTGGAGTACTGATTTTAGAAGACTTCAGTTTTAATACCCAATTTTTAATCTAAAAACCACACAAGTCAGTAGAAGCCTTTAATCATTTTTACATATTTTTATATCTTTTGCTAAGCTGCAAGTTTTTGTATTCTTCATTTGTAAAATTATGTCCAAAATTCTGGCGCTTCATCACTGAGTGCCTGACTTTTGGTTATAAATTTCTTATACATTGTCATCAAGTTTCAGTGTTTTGTCATTTAGCAAATGCTCTCCCTAAAAGAACTAAGTTGCTCTAAGAAACTGTACCTCCATTTGTTTTATAAAGAATGCAGTTGCTTTAGTGGAATATTTTTGGTAGTTTGCTAACAAAAAAGAATATGGAATCAGATATCCTTGAAATGAATGCTTGCATGAAGATTACAGTTTTTATTTTATTTTATTTTATTTTTTTAGCCTGTAGGAAAATCTAAAGAATACTTTAACTGCACTTATTGCCTATACCTACACTTGGTCAGAAATGGGGAAGAAGATCCCACCGAGTAAGGCTGTGAATAGTGTTAAAAAGATCATTTCAGCTGGGCAGCAGGCATGCTGGCAAATGTTACAGCTTCTCTGAAATAACCAGACAATGCTAATGTGGTATTGTCTGGCTTTATTGGACTGGAGAAACAAAATATTAAAATACATGAAAAAAACTAATGCAAGAAATTTTACTTTACTTTTACATTATACTTTAGTATAATGGCAGATAGAGTTTCAAAAATACACATATATAAGCATAAAGGAAGCTTTTTAAAGATCCAGGCTTAAACCATCATGAATGGTTATTAAAGCACATGACAATTTTTAGTTTTATGAAACTTATGAGGCAGCAGGGAACCCATTTTACATGGAGCTGAGTCCCTGTGCTTGTTTCTGCCATGTCCCTCATTTTGTGAAATGTAATTTTTTTTTCTGAAATATACTTAATTTCACGCTAGTTAATTAAATCTGAATTATTGATGCTTAAGACTATTCCGTATAAAGTCTGTGTTTGTAGGGACAGCAGGTGAAAACAATAATTTTAAATTTCCGTGAGGAAATGGGATGCATACAGCAACCCTGGTTGGAATATTATTTTAATTTTTTTTCTCTGCTTTGCCTCATATTTGCTATCATACCTTGGAATGATGGCCTGTTGACAGAAATGGTCTCCGATGGAAGAGCCAATAAGAATGTGATATAAGAAAGCGGAAAATTTGATTATGATTTTCTTTATCTCTAAAAGGTTATTAAAAAATAGAAGTATGTCCTGGTTTCAGCTGGGAC